>JAVTVY010022196.1:0-99076 GCA_036873755.1 Hanleya hanleyi
TGGTTAACTCCGACAGCGGGCCACTTCCCAGATAGGTTAGTGCTTGATACCGCGGGAGCTTCGCTGCCTTGAGTTCATCCCTCCACGTTACGGAAAGGCTCTTTGCGGCGCAAAACCAAAGCCACCTTGTTCATAGATTTACATGTTAAACGGTATTGATAAACATTCCATCATCGCGACTCCGATAAGACTTTGCCAGCGTGGCATAATCCATTTACAATTTCAGCCAGCATACCAATATGTCAACTAATTTCTTGTGCAGTTACGGTGTACTGATAACCTGTTTATGGATCACATCTTTTTTCCCCTCGCCACTCTAAACCGCATTTTTTCGACTATGTACATGTGCTAATTTGAGACGAGCAATCTTTGTCACCTGTCAGCCTACATGTAGCTATTTCTGTCTCTCAACAAATTACACTTTTCTTTGATCTGATACATCAATATGCATACTATGTATATCTGATGATGGTAGACAAACTCTGGTAAATGTATAAATGAATATCTCTTTCTTTTCTAACCTCTTTCATCAAAGTGAACGGCACAATATTTTTCTTGACCAAACAGATCCATGAGAGTCAATAAAGGTGTGTCACTGCTGTTAAATTTGCCTTCCAAATGGGTCATCATAAACCTTTGTCTGTTGTCATATTCTACAATAGTGTTCAATGATTAACTTCTGTGTTAAAGGTTTGGTTAACTTCTGTGTTAAAGGTTTGGTTAACTTCTGTGATAACGGTTTTTATGTGGTGCTTCAACACCTGTCCTCTTGACCGTTACATAAACTCCTTGATTGGTTGGTTGGATGACGTGTTGTTATTAGTCAATGAAAATCTTGATTTTCTTTTTAACAATTGAATTCACCAATCAAATGGTTTAAAACTGACCTATTATGAATTGATTCACTAAGGTTGGATGTACAAACCTTCGACAATGGTAATGACAATGGCCAATTCCCATAGTTCAATGATGTAATGTCGAGGTGTTGACACAACTGGTGCACAGCATGTGGGCCACCATGATCTTCGACTTGCTCTCTTGATCTTGCCCCTATGTTTATTACATGGAGCAGGTTTTCCAACTCTTGATAACTGGTGTACATATGAAAATATGGATAAAATATTCCCACCATTCCAAGAAAGGGAAACCAAGCTTACATTTATGATAATCCTGGCAGTCTCGGGTCAAAAATATACCAGTTACCATCAGTTGTAAAACTTGCTCCATGTTATAAACACAGGTGAGAGGTCAAGAGAACAACCCGAAGATCATGGTAGCCCACATGCTGTGCACCAGGGCCAGACAGCAATGTCCAGGAATTAACTTGAACTATAGTTAGAATTGGCCATTGTGCTGATCCCAGTTTTCCTATTTCTATGGTTGTGAACCTGCTCAGATGACAGCCGCAGGGGTCGAAATGTTTGAAAATCTCCACCTGTCACATGTGACAGGTAGAATCATTTTCTACCTGTCACATTAAATTACAACCTGAACAAAACCATGTCATTCATTTTTCCATGGTTAAAACTGTAATGATGATGAACTACCTCAGAGGCTGTCAATCAAGTGATTGCGAAAATATTTTTTTGTCACCCACTGTAAAATATAATGTACATGAATGTACCTTTCTTTGATAAGCTTACGTTTTGTGTTGAACATTGTATTTGTTCAGAACACCTGCCTGAACAATGGAACTTTGACATACATGTGTGGCTAAAGACGAGCAGTGATCGACTATATATCACCAAAATAACAAGAACTTGTGATTCAAAATAAATGTTTATTTATTACTGGTACATGTGCCACTTTCTACAGCAGCTACACTATCATGACTGTAGGCCTACATATACTGTATTCTGTGTTTGACATTAAATTCTGACCTGCAATTTCAAGGAAATCTAAAAACTTAAAATTCAGCAATGACATTGGTCAACTACTTGCCCCCAGCTTGTCTTTGTCTTGTTACCATATGAAAACATAACAGGGCTGCATCTGGAGCCAATTTAGTTTCGGAAAACATATGGGCGCCCAAAACTGGATTTCTGAAGGAAATACTCGTAGAAAAAGCTTTTGGGAGCCTCAATATCAATCTGATTGCATACATGTAGCTGGGTACCAGTATTGAATTTCATGGCTCTTTGCGCAGAAATTCCCTAACGAAAATTGGGCCCTCAATGAATTAGGAATGGGATGGGAACCTGCAAAAAATTCCTGGATGCAGACTTGCGTAAGCAACAAATCTATCTATACTTGCGGATAAAAATGCACAAATCGTGTTTCAGATGAATGTGCAAAATTTCACTTCTCGGAGAAAAATTGTCTCCGATATGTAGCTGAAAATCCCGTTCCCTCTCAGTCAATCATCAATGTGAGACAGACAGTCATAGTTCGATCAGCTGATCAGCCAGTGCCGGTGTCCGTGGCACAGTCACGGCTCAGCTGGTCGGCAAGCCGCCCAATTTATTAGTTTCCTCCACATTATTCCGTTTGAGGAAATTATCCATTTCAAAAGTTAAAGAAGTCAATTTTTTTTCAGAGATATGAGTGCTGGTCTCTTCCAGTGCTTCCCGCCACGGACATAAACACAAAAGAAATGATGACGTAGACAACAAGCTAGCAATATCGGGAACCCTCAATTTTTCCAAGATATATAAGCAATAAACGGGCCTTCGAGGGAACCCGACAGTCATGAGATCACATGCTTGGACAACTTACCTCCCTTGAAGTTCTTCACACAGATATCGTAATAAAGTGGAGAACGAATGTCGGCGAAACATTACGTTTATTTTTTAGTTGAATTTCGGTGTTTTCCTGATTTCTTGAACATCGTAATGATTTATGGAACTGATAAAACAGTTAGTAGAAGTTTTTTTCTACCTGTCACTTGCGACAGGTAGTTTTTTGTTCTACCTGTCACAAGGAAATATTACCTGTCAGCGACAGGTGGACAGGCGGACTTTTCGACCCCTGCTTTGAGCCTATGATAGCAGGCACAATACATGTAAATGACTATATACATCATTTTCAATTGCAAGTCAACTTGTTGACAACTTCGAAATGTACATGTACATGTAGTTCCAGCCCTCGCAATTAGCCACGGCAAACAGCAATTGCCGTGGTAAATGCTGGGGTAAAATCACTTCGCGTCGGCAGTTTTTTTGCTGTGGGTCGTAAAGTGATGTTGTTGTTGTTGTCAGTAAACAACATACGGTCGATGGTAAAATACGTCTCCTTGAACTGGCTTTTCTTGCTAATAAATTTTGTTTTAATAAACGAGACAGCTACTGGTGCTGTGGTTGTTTGATTGCATAATTTGGAGACATCGGTCGGCAAAATGCACTTTTCCAAGAACTGACAGTCACAGACAGCCGATCATTCCCGATCTAGAAAGCACAGATCTTCAATTGGATGTCTGTCACTCTCCAGCATGCAGGGCATTTCTCCACTGGCGTTTCTTCGTTGTCGCAATAGCACAGGCGACCGCATATGAGGAGAGTGCCCTAGGGAATGATGAGGGTTACGATGAAGGGGAATTCACGTACAGTTAGGATTATGTATTATTGTATTATGAATGGCACGGCAACCTGAAATAGTGAACTGAGTAGTAATCTTAAATTAATTATTTACAGCTGGCACTAAATATCTTATATACTCCATGTTTTCGTACATTACCCGGAATATAATTTGCCCGACATTTGGGGTTACCGTACTCCACGTAAGCCCCTACAATTACCATTCTCCTGCACAGCGGTATTTAAAAGTTTTGACAGTGACAATTTGTTTTGCTTTGCCATCGTACGAGCATGACGATGCTGACGAAATGGTGAAATTTGAGGTTGTCGTGCATAAAGCCTGAACTGGCGGACAATGGTGGAAACTGTGCTTGAAATTTTCTTTACTTTTTGAGGCGTGCAAGATCGGCCAACATGTTACGACCACGTGGCTTTGTCACTATCGCCGTATCGGATAAATGGATAGCTGGAACCTGAGGTAATAAAAAACTGGAATGCCTCCGGCCGACTATATGGGCAAGTTCGCGGCACACCAAGAAGCGGCAATAATATTAAGCTGTCGTTGGATGTGCTGAACATTCTGGAGGCGGAATACAAAAACTTTACCAGAAGGAGTTAGGAAAATCGGAGTTTTTATTCATTCTTGTTTGCAAAGAAGCCAAGGCAAAATTTAAAATATTGTTTGTTAGATTAACCCTACAGGCCCCCACCTATAACTTTAGGGTTTTTTTTATTTACCTTTTTTTTTAATTCATCTAAGAAATATTGGGTATTCCTGAAACTATCTTATATTGAAGTTATATCTGTTAACCAGGAAAACTCAAATCCACACAAGTGGTAATATTTTTTCTGTTTCGCACATCTCGTTTCTCTACTCCCATGAAGCAATAATGTCACCAGGTATGTGATCATGAAAAAGTTCAATTGAGAACTAAAATTAAAATAATAAAACTAAAAATTGACCTACCAACGCATGGTTTGTAGCAAGGTTATGTTACCCCAAACAAAAACTTGAATTTTTGCTCAATGGTCAGTACATATGACCAGAAGTTCATCTGTATTTTATGAACTTCTGATATGACAAAAATGAATGCATCCAATTGTAGTGGAAAATCTGTGAATTCCAGCAAACATCCTGGGCAAGTCATTTAATTATCGTAGTCAAACTAGATCTACTGCAAAAAAAAAATGCCGTGGTGAAGCCCTTTTTTGCCGTGGCCAATTGATTTCTCCTCAGCAATTTTTTTGCCGTGGAGAATTTTCCTAATTGTGAGGGCTGTAGTTCAGTACACGTAATTGGATTAAATAATGGCATAAAGCGTCAATGATATCTTTTCCTGAATTACTGATTGGAATATTTGAAGCTCGGTGGATTTCCTACCTTTATTGTACTGTAGGGGTTTTCCAGTGATTTAACGTGAAAATCTTATTGAGAAATATCGAGCTTAGAAGACCTCTACCATCATATTGGTGGCTTTAGCTGGATATATCTATTGTATCCTGCTGCTGCATCATCTAAAGCTCTGCAATGATCCCTGCGCTTTATTTGTCTTAAGGGCCCCCTGTATCATTAACAATGGGATTCACCGTAAAGCCATATTACATCATTCTGGCTGATTTCAGCGGTATTGCTTTTCTTTTGATCCGTCCCTTGAGAAATCTAGCTGTTGAGTTTTATTGATGGAGTCATTTTTGGGGAGGTCAAGATTGGTTGTACATGAATGTATGTGTGGGTATTTTCTAAGATACATACATGTACATGTTTAGAATTTTTTCTTCTTCAATATTTTGTGGAAACATTTACAAGCATTCTGTACCTAACAGCTAGATCTTGTTGCATTGAATATCACAGTCACACATGTAGATTGTCTTTTGTGAAGACTGGACAGACTTGGTGTGAAGATGGATGGGTAATTAGAAGTTATCTAATTAATGGCATTAGGCTCATACCTATAGATAAACAGGGTTATGGTTATGATTAATTGAGGACTTATTGTGTATCCTCCAGAGAGCTTTTTCTTCGCCAAGTCATCTATAGAAACGAAGCGGTGTTCATGCCGGCTCAGGGGTATAAGCTTGAATGGTCATCAATTAAATAAATTGGATTTTCATTGTGAGAACTAAGACAGATAGGGCTTATACAGGAGGAGTAGTGATGTGATTGAGCATACCTATACCTGACATGTGATACGTGTACAAATAGTCAATGCTACACGATCGTCATATCACATACCATGGAATTCGCAACTGAGTTGTGAGTAATCGGTAGATGATCGCAAAAGTGTGTAGCATCTCCCAGCTGAATCGCAAGCGATATTTTCTCTTTTAAGAAAGAACATGAGTTGAAGATTTGGGTAACATGTTAGCTCATTATCACACGATGACAGAGATAGCTTCAACAAATATAATAATTTGTCACACGATCAGTTTCATTTGGATTTTCTTAATTCTTACGATGACTTCGCGAATGTTTGCAGCAAACACTTCTGTCGATGACATCGGGATTAATTGTCCAATTTAGCTGCTTGTGACAGAATCGACTAGTTCTGCACCTAACTTTAGATTGTTATGACGAAACCCCAGACTGCTGGATAAATGATCCTGATTGTGTTTGTCTGTGTGATGGTATGTGTGTTTGTCTGTGTGAAGGTATGTGTGTTTGTCTGTGTGATGTACGTGTGTTTGTCTGTGTGATGGTACGTGTGTTTGTCTGTGTGAAGGTATGTGTGTTTGTCTGTGTGATGGTACGTGTGTTTGTCTGTGTGATGGTATGTGTGATGGTATGTGTGTTTGTCTGTGTGATGGTACGTGTGTTTGTCTGTGTGATGGTATGTGTGTTTGTCTGTGTGATGGTATGTGTGTTTGTCTGTGTGATGGTACGTGTGTTTGTCTGTGTGATGGTATGTGTGTTTGTCTGTGTGATCTGTGTGATGGTATTGGGTGTTTGTCTGTGTGATGGTACGTGTGTTTGTCTGTGTGATGGTATGTGTGTTTGTCTGTGTGATGGTATGTGTGTTTGTCTGTGTGATGGTACGTGTGTTTGTCTGTGTGATGGTATGTGTGTTTGTCTGTGTGATCTGTGTGATGGTATTGGGTGTTTGTCTGTGTGATGGTACGTGTGTTTGTCTGTGTGATGGTATGTGTGTTTGTCTGTGTGATGGTATGTGTGTTTGTCTGTGTGATGGTACGTGTGTTTGTCTGTGTGATGGTATGTGTGTTTGTCTGTGTGATCTGTGTGATGGTATTGGGTGTTTGTCTGTGTGATGGTACGTGTGTTTGTCTGTGTGATGGTATGTGTGTTTGTCTGTGTGATGGTATGTGTGTTTGTCTGTGTGATGGTACGTGTGTTTGTCTGTGTGATGGTATGTGTGTTTGTCTGTGTGATCTGTGTGATGGTATTGGGTGTTTGTCTGTGTGATGGTACGTGTGTTTGTCTGTGTGATGGTATGTGTGTTTGTCTGTGTGATGGTATGTGTGTTTGTCTGTGTGATGGTACGTGTGTTTGTCTGTGTGATGGTATGTGTGTTTGTCTGTGTGATCTGTGTGATGGTATTGGGTGTTTGTCTGTGTGATGGTACGTGTGTTTGTCTGTGTGATGGTATGTGTGTTTGTCTGTGTGATGGTATGTGTGTTTGTCTGTGTGATGGTACGTGTGTTTGTCTGTGTGATGGTATGTGTGTTGGTACGTGTGTTGGTACGTGTGTTTGTCTGTGTGATGGTATGTGTGTTTGTCTGTGTGATGGTCTGTGTGATGGTATGTGTGTTTATCTGTGTGATGGTACGTGTGTTTGTCTGTGTGATGGTACATGTGTTTTTCTGTGTGATGGTATGTGTGTTTGTTGATAGTCAGGTGATAGAGATAAATTAAGTGCCAGGTTGATAAAGGAGCTTTAATAAAGGAATGTATTCTAAAGGTTTTAAATCGGGAGTTTTATGTGAAAATTCACAGTTTACCATTGCACCATCCGGAAATGTGAACATCATTTGTTTGAACCAATATTAGAATTTCGTGTAAATAATGTTTCCTTCAAGTTTGACTTGAGTTTTTACTGAGCATGCCATTGAACATGAAAATTTACTGTTTTTTCTTTGCGCTGTAAATGAGAGTCTCATGTTCAGATTCCAATGCTCCACTAGTTGGTTCTTGTAAAGTTTATTATTTTTTCTTCACTTCTCTATGGTTGAGATCAATGGCTTGTTGATTCTGTCAGCCAAACATACATTTCCCATCAAAGTGACCTCGAAGTGTTGGCTCATTGGGAGCGAGAAAAGTTGTTTGCATGTTCGCCAATGTTCAATAATTGGATTTTACAGAAAGCAAACTCAGCAGTTATCCACAATAACAAGCTACTCTGATGGACAAGAATTTACATGAAAACCAATTATTACGTCCTGATTTTGATAGAAATTGAGTTAGAATGCAGCCATGCAAGAGACAAGTTTAAAGCTGATGTAAGAACTGCACTCTGTCCTTCAATATGAATGCTGACAGCGATTGAGAAGAAATGCCAAGGAAAGTGACATGGAAGAAAGACATGTATTAAACAATATCTACACCATATCATACATTGGTGAACTATGTCGATCAATAAAGAAAGGAAGTATGCATATAACAGTACATGTACTTCCTATGTTCATGTTTCTATGTTAGTAAATGTATGTATAATGTAGTAGGGAAGTATAATGCTATGCATAAAATGTTCTTTCTGTTCTGGGTATAATTTTGCACTTTCCCAAAAAGGAAAAATAAAGACTAATTTCTGAAAATTGGGAGAAGGGAGCTAGGGGATAATATCAAATTGGGAGAAGGGAGCTAGGGGATAATATCAAATTGGGAGAAGGGAGCTAGGGGATAATATCAAATTACTCAGAAGCTCAGATTTGTTAGACTAGTCCATTCAAGTCACATGTCATGTGTGTGTGTGTGTGTGTGTGTACATTAGTGTTCTAAAATGTTATAGTTGACTCCAACTGAAGAAACAATATTGCTCAGCCTCTAGGGGAGAACTTTAACAAAATTAGAAGCCAATACAGAAATGTACCCATAATATGATTCTCCACCACCATCAGACTCCTTAAGTTCCTAAAATCTGGCCCTAGTCCAATGTTGTATAACCAGGGTTTGTAAGAACCAACAATTTAACTGGAATTTGACGACACTTCACAGGGAATTTCTTGAGGGTAAGAATTCATCTGAATCCGTCGTTTAGACCATTGCTTATCGGAACTGTGGAGAAAATCAATGGTCGTTGAGACACCAAATTGGCAGTGCTGAAAAAGATGGTACACTTGCAGTCGGAATGGAAAGCGATTCCACGTAGATCCCTCACAATTGTATAGACAGGCATAAATGAAATATCGTTGATAGAGAGCCCAAGGCCATTAGCCTGATTTCTTCAACTATTGGAAACCGGGAGAAAAAATCCCTGCAAAATGTCTTCGAAAATTCTCCATAAGATTTTTTTCCATCTAAACCTGATGAAATGACAACCTATTTCATCTATTCAGCATGTCGACATAAACTTGGTGATACCAGTTAGTGACTATGCAAAAAAAATATATCCCCAAGAGATAGAACTCATAATAACTTAGCTGAACTGAGTAAATTGAAATGGGGCCTCAACAAAAAGACATTTCTAATTCTGCGCGGGCCAGAGACGGGGCGTTATATTAATAAGTTTGTCCATACCTATGGTTACAATAGCTCATTGGGCTGACGTTGATACGGGGCTGTAATTAGGTTAGGCATCTCCACATTTGTCGTGTCGATGCTGGGTAGATATTGATCCTGCTATGCGAGAGAGACATGCGATGTAATGTACTCATTAAGATATCGTATCATTCCACCAGCAGCGGAAAACACGCTACCGGTCTATAGGCTAGTTCATCTTTTCTTCGGGACTGTCAAACTCCACAAACGGATAGTTCTTGGACATGTCCAGTGTAACCTGATTGTATTGACAGACCTAATTGTGCTCTTGTATGGATTAATGATGGTGAATACTTACTTAATCTCTGATTGAACAATGTCACTAACTGCCATATTGAAAATGTCCCATCGATTTCCATGTTTGAAAGGTAAGGAAATGCTTTTACAAAAGTGATGTGAAAAAGTCTCTCATGTCATTTGATGGTTCTAACACATCGTTACATTTCCATGTATGGAGCTGTTCAGTGTAATTTAGTACTCAATTCCATGCACTAGGAGGGCCCAATAGGAAAATACTTCTACATGTACCTCTTCATTGGCTGATTGTCTTTCAAAAGTTTGCAACATCTTGGAGTATTTCCATGTATTAATTAGCCACCTTAGATGTATTTCTTAGATATATATCATGCATGAATTTGCAAACATATACAGTAAATGACTTGCTTCAATTCACATTATAATGAGTAAGAAATTTGTAAGCTTACTTGTTTGATATTTGAGTTTTGTGCCTCAGGCTTGGTCCATGTACATGTGTATGTCTGTATACTATTAATGCATGTTTTTCATGTTTACATGTGCAGTATGTCTTCAGGTAAGGCATCTTTTCTGTGCAGATAGTAATTATGTCTTTCTCTAAAGCATTATTTCTCACCCTAGAGTTACAGCTTCAGTGAGCGTATGTCAGAGAATTGCTAAAGATGTACACAGGTATTCTCCCTGCACATTGAAGGTGTGAAGATGTTGTGTTCAGGCATGCGTCTAATGAGGACCATGTAAGATTAGTGTTCACCTCGAGGCAAGATTGATCATCTCTCCTCACATCATCATTCACCCCCAGCCAGCTTATATACAATCTATCTATTCAGTACAGTTAGCACATTATATATGTTCTGTGCTGATGGCATAGGTATTGATATTGTAACCAGATAGTTGTATGCATCAGTAAAAGCTCCAAGACATACCTGTATATACATTTGTGGTTAGATTGTATCAGCTGTAATAAAAAGTATAATGAGATATGTTTTCACTTTTTGGACACAAAGCAGCAGGTTCTCCGGTGCAGGTAACAGTTTACTGCATGTTTGAGTTCACGCCATCCTCTCTCACTGGACAGATACATGTATCTCTAACAGCACTGTACAGAACTAAAAACAGAACCAAATTCTATTGGGAGAACTAACTCGACACAAGATTGACTATCCATGGTACCATGTATGGATAGACTTGACCATGAACCACCATCTTGGACCATGATATACAGTACCAATTTATTAGATGGTTGAAATTGTTGAACATTTTGTAGGGTGATTCTGGACTTCAGTTACAACTTCCTGTGTCTGTGAGAGACTAATTAGATTGTTTATGCCAGTCGATAGACAAGATCATATATTGTGATCATGATTTATGTCCATCTATCTTCTACATACGATACCTTCAGTTGTAGATTTTTGATACCAAAGTTTGGATCTTCCCGGTACCTCACCTGGTACCTTTCCCGGGTATGTTAGCCGGTACCTTACCTGTCCATCTTCACATCAAGTCAATTTCTACTCTCACACTCTGAACTAGCCTTGATACATTAGCCCATCATTTGGGTTCAGTGGAATATTGTAATTTATAAATAGACTTGAGATGTCAATGGCCTCGGTTTGAAGTTTGAAATGTGTAATAGGAGTGGGTTTGATTGGCTAATCTATATATTAGGCCACCCATACTGCTTGCCATAATAGTAGGAATGACATACTTGTAGAGGTCACGGTGTTTAGGTTGTCATTTATTCATAGGTGGAAGTTACACCTCAGATTTGGAAGACTTTTTGAGGGGTCTAACATAACCAAGGTTGGTTTGAAGTATGAGTATAGACACTGATTTGGTGTAACAAAGATTTACCCATGGGGCATAGAATATTTGTGAGGTCAAATCCAAGGTAAGGTCAGTAAGGTTTGAAGTAGCAGGAACGCAAACTTGGCTGGGTGGTGCTTAGTTGGTTCATCACGATTTAGCTGAATTATTGTTGAAAGCGACGTTAAATTCTATTCACTCACTCACTCACTCACTCACTCACTCACTCACTCAAAAGGTCAAATCCAAGGTAAGGTCAGAAGCCAGGGTTACCAAATTTCTACATTGTCTATTATTATGTCATATGTGATTGCTTTTCCATGAGATCTGTTCAGCATATTCTTTATTAAAGCCATTCATCTCCAATGAAACATCAGCTGCACAGCAATGAATAACTTGTTATCCATAGAATAGCCTTGTGTTATATACACCAGCTTCTAATTGCCTATCAATGAAATTATCTGTTCAGCATTGTTCAGGTTGCACGGGCATATATTGAAAGCACAATCGGCTCTTGTTTTACAATTGTGTGTATTCCATGAAAGTAGCAATTCAAGTGAGATTGTTCTTGTATCTCTCGAGCCATGAAGGTAACGATTCAAGTGAGATTGTTCCTATATCTCCTGAAGGTAACAATTCACGTGAGATTGTTCTTGTATCTCATGAAAGTAATGATTCAAGTGAGATTGTTCTTGTACCTGATGAAGGTAACAATTCAAGTGAGATTGTTCCGATATCTCATGAAGGCTACGATTCAAGTGAGATTGTTCTTGTATCTCATGAAGGTAACAATTCAAATGAGATTGTTCTTGTATCTCATGAAGGTAACAATTCAAGTGTGATTGTTCTTGTATCTCTTGAAAGTAACAGTTCAAGTGAGATTGTTCTTGTATCTCATGAAGGTAACAATTCAAGTGAGATTGTTCTTGTATCTCATGAAAGTAACCATTCAAGTGAGATTGTTCCTATATCTCATGAAGGTTACAATTCAAGTGAGATTGTTCCTATATCTCATGACGGTAACGATTCAAGTGAGATTGTTCTTGTATCTCATGAAAGTAATGATTCAAGTGATATTGTTCTTGTACCTGATGAAGGTAACAAGTCAAGTGAGATTGTTCCAATATATCATGAAGGTAACGATTCAAGTGAGATTGTTCTTGTATCTCATGAAAGTAATGATTCAAGTGATATTGTTCTTGTACCTGATGAAGGTAACAAGTCAAGTGAGATTGTTCCGATATCTCATGAAGGTTACGATTCAAGTGAGATTGTTCTTGTATCTCATGAAGGTAACAATTCAAGTGAGATTGTTCTTGTATCTCATGAAGTCAACAATTCAAGTGAGATTGTTCCGATATCTCATGAAGGTTACGATTCAAGTGAGATTGTTCTTGTATCTCATGAAGATGACAATTCAAGTAAGATTGTTCTTGTATCTTTTTGAGGGGTCTAACATAACCAAGGTTGGTTTGAAGTATGAGTATAGACACTGACTTGGTGTAACAAAGATGTACCCATGGGGCATAGAATATTTGTGAGGTCTTTGAAGTAGCAGGAACGCAACTTGGCTGGGTGGTGCTTAGTTGGTTCATCGCGATTTAACTGAAATATTGTTGAAAGCGACGTTAAATTCTATTCACTCACTCACTCACTCACTCACTCAAAAGGTCAAATCCAAGGTAAGGTCAGAAGCCATGGTTACCAAATTTCTACATTGTCTATTATTATGTCATATGTGATTGCTTTTCCAGGAGATCTGTTCAGCATATTCTTTATTAAAGCCATTCATCTCCAATGAAATATCAGCTGCACAGCAATGAATAACTTGTTATCCATAGAATAGCCTTGTGTTATATACGCCAACTTCTAATTGCCTATCAATGAAATTATCTGTTCAGCATTGTTCAGGTTGCACGGGCATATATTGAAAGCCAAATCGGCTCTTGTTTTACAATTGTGTGTATCCCATGAAGGTAACAATTCAAGTGAGATTGTTCCTGTAGCTCATTAAGGTAGCAATTCAAGTGAGATTGTTCTTGTATCTCATTATGGTAACAATTCAAGTGAGATTGTTCCTGTAGCTCATTAAGGTAGCAATTCAAGTGAGATTGTTCCTGTAGCTCATTAAGGTAGCAATTCAAGTGAGATTGTTCTTGTATCTCATTAAGGTAACAATTCAAGTGAGATTGTTCAAGGTAGCAATTCAAGTGAGATTGTTCTTGTATCTCATTAAGGTAACAATTCAAGTGAGATTGTTCCTGTAGCTCATTAAGGTAACAATTTCAAGTGAGATTGTTCCTGTAGCTCATTAAGGTAACAATTCAAGTTAGATTGTTCCTGTAGAACACTAAGGTAGCAATTCAAGTGAGATTGTTCCTATATCTCATGAAGGTGATGATTCAAGTGAGATTGTTCCTATTTCTCATGAAGGTAACAATTCAAGTGAGATTGTTCCTATATCTCTTGAAGGTAACAATTAAAGTGAAATTGTTCCTATTTCTCATGAAGGTAATGATTCAAGTTAGATTGTTCCTGTAGCTCATTAAGGTAGCAATTCAAGTGAGATTGTTCTTGTATCTCATTAAGGTAACAATTCAAGTGGGATTGTTCCTGTAGCTCATTAAGGTAACAATTCAAGTGAGATTGTTCCTGTAGCTCATTAAGGTAGCAATTCAAGTGAGATTGTTCTTGTATCTCATTAAGGTAACAATCCAAGTGAGATTGTTCCTGTAGCTCATTAAGGTAGCAATTCAAGTGAGATTGTTCCTGTAGCTCATTAAGGTAGCAATTCAAGTGAGATTGTTCTTGTATCTCATTAAGGTAACAATTCAAGTGAGATTGTTCCTTTAGCTCATTAAGGTAACAATTCAAGTGAGATTGTTCCTGTAGCTCATTAAGGTAGCAATTCAAGTGAGATTGTTCTTGTATCTCATTAAGGTAACAATCCAAGTGAGATTGTTCCTGTAGCTCATTAAGGTAGCAATTCAAGTGAGATTGTTCCTGTAGCTCATTAAGGTAGCAATTCAAGTGAGATTGTTCTTGTATCTCATTAAGGTAACAATTCAAGTGAGATTGTTCCTGTAGCTCATTAAGGTAACAATTCAAGTGAGATTGTTCCTGTAGCTCATTAAGGTAGCAATTCAAGTGAGATTGTTCCTATATCTCATGAAGGTAACAATTAAAGTGAAATTGTTCCTATTTCTCATGAAGGTAATGATTCAAGTTAGATTGTTCTTGTATCTCATGGAGGTAACAATTCAATTGAGATTGTTCCTATATCTCATGGAGGTAACAATTAATTCAAGTTAGATTGTTCCCATATCTCATGAAGGTAACAATTAATTCAAGTGAGATTGTTCCTATTTCTCATGAAGGTAACAATTTAAGTGAGATTGTTCTTATATCTCATGAAAGTAACAATTCAAGTGAGATTGTTCCTATATCTCATGAAGGTACATGTAACAATTCAAGTTAGATTGTTCCTATATCTCATGAAGGTAACGATTCAAGTGAGATTGTTTTTGTATCTCATGAAGGTAACGATTCAAGTTAAATTGTTCCTATATTTCATGAAGGTAACAATTCAAGTGAGATTGTTCTTGTATCATTCAAGTGAGATAATGTTCCTGTATCTCATGGAGAAGATTTTTTCCTAACTGATGAGAAGAATCTAAAAATTATCAGTCTTTATTTTGCCTTCAGAAATGTGGCTTTTGAACTCGATCTACTGAAAGTACTGAATATCTGCTTTTGATTTTTATACGCCCGCCAAAAGGCGGACGTATTATGTGATGGCGGTTTCCGTCCGTGTGTCCGTCTGTCCGTCCGCCGTGTCCGGTCTATATCTGGGACAGTTTTCTGTCTACAGTTCTAATTTTTGGTGAGTGGATACCCTATGGGGAGACGATGTGTCGCGTACCAAAATGAAGGTCGAGGTCAGAGGTCAAAGGTCACTGGCCTAAAAAAACAGGAAATCACTGAAGTGTTCGTGTCCGGTCTACATCTGTGAACGTTTTCTATCCACAGTTGCAAATTTTTGTGAGTGGATACGCTAGGTGAAGACGATGTGTCACGTACCAAAATTAAGGTCGAGGTCAGAGGTCAAAGGTCACTGTTGCCTAAAATCAGGAAATCATTGATCGTTGACAGTTTTCTATCTACAGTTCTAATTTTTGGTGAGTGGATGCCCTAGGGGGGAACGATGTGTTGCATACCAAATGTAGGTCGAGGTCAGAGGTCAAAGGTCAGTGTGACTGAAAAATCAGGAAATCATTAAAAATTTCTAGTTTTTTGTGAGTGGATTCAATAGGAGGAAATGAAGTGTCGCATACCAAAAAATAGGTCAAGGTCAAAGGTCAGTGTGACCCCAAAATCAGGAAATTATTAAAAATAACTTTTTTTTGTGCCAGTAGATACATTAGGGGGACACAATGTGTCACCTACCAAAATGTAGGTCAAGGTCACTGTGACCCCAAAATCGTGGAATTGTTAAAAATCATTGAGAAATTACGGGGATTCGTTTCGTCATGTACCGAAATTTAGATCCAGGTCCATAGTCAAGGTCGCTGTGACCCCAGAATCAAGGTCAAAGGTCAGTGTGACCTAAAAATCAGGAAATCAATACAAATTACTAATTTTTTATGAGTGGATTCAATAGGGAGAAATGAAGTGTCGCATACCAAAAAAAATAGGTCAAGGTCAAAGGTCACTGACCCCAAAATCAGGAAATTATTACAAATAACATTTGTTGTGTCAGTAGATACATTAGGGGGACACGATGTGTCACATACCAAAATGTGGGTCAAGGTCAAAGGTCAAGGTCACTGTGACCCCAAAATTGTGAAATTGTTAAAAATCATGATTTTTGTGTCCATTGAGAAATTATGGGGAGACGGTTTATCATGTACCAAAATTTAGGTCAAGGTCAATAGTCAAGGTCACTGTGACTTCAGAATCAAGAAATCTTTGAAAAGTATTTTTTTTTGTGTCAGTGGATACATTAGGGGGACATGTAGGTCAAGGCCGAACGTCAAGGTCACTGTGACCCCCAAAATCATGAGATTTATAAAAATCATGATTTTTTTTGTGTCCATTGATACATTGAGGGAAGACGATGTCCTGTACCAAAATTTAGGTCAAGGTCAGAGGTCAATGTCACTCTGACCCCAAAATCAGGAATTCATTACAAGTCACATTTTCGTATGCCTGTCGAAGACGAGGTCATGTAATGCGATGTTGCGTTCTATCCATTCATCCATTAACATTTGTTGTCCATGCGATAACTCTAGTTTCAAGGTATGGATTGGTACCAAACTTTGAGTATACCTTTAATACTCGCATGGCAAAGAGGAGCCATACATCAATCGATCAAAGGTCAAGGTCACAGTCACCCAAAACTGAATCAAGTATAAGATGTGATATATGTTACATTCTCAGAAGCACAAAATTGTAGACCTTTCTCTGGTGTGCTAGCTACCAATTGGAATGAAGGCAGGGCGCGAAATGTTCGGGTGTCCACCTGTCGATGACAGGTAGTATTTATGTGCGACAGGTAAAAAAAATAAATGACTGTCGCATGCGACAGGTGAAACATTGCAGGGATTCATATGCGTTGATCTTTACTAACGCCCGAAGCAAGAAAAACTTCTTGTTGTTGTTGTTAAACGATGTCTGAACTCCTGCTGAGAGCATGCCATGCTCTAGAGCTAAAAATAAATTTAGCCTCGTTATGCTTCGGCAAGCGTCGACGTTCGATCAGACCTCAACGCTCCAGATTTGCTTACACTGTTGGAGAGACCATTGGAGATCGGCAGTCGCCGAGGTATATTTCAAGTCACGGATATTCTTCAGATCAAAGGTCACAGTGAACAGATCGGGAACCCACGCTCAGATGTCAGACAAACGAGTAAAAGAAGGTTATCGACGGATGTCTGTCAAACTGCGCATTGCGGCAGGAAAGCGGACTTAGGAAAATGTGCTCAAGTTTACTGAAACAAATTCCATTCGGTCTACTGCTAAAGAATTCCAATGTTACCATATCATTAAGTTTTTTTTTTAAACATTACAAACGTGAAGCTGATCTAGAGAATGTATTCTAATAGCCTGACAGGGGCGACACTAACCAGACATGAGGTTGGTTGTGTTGTGCTTCTCAATCACCGTACGTTCACTGGTATATTCCATGAACACAAAATGCTAATAACTTTATACATATCTGTGCTTCCGTCATCGTGCCTCATAGTGACATTTCAAAAAACAAATTAGAAATGAAAATGAATGGTAGGCTACTGGGGAAAGCTAGATTGTGCGGGGGTTTTTGGGGGTTTTTTTGGCAATAGGTTTAACTATTTATCATTTGACCAGGGAGAGTAATTATTTATCATTTGCCTAGCAATTATCAAAACTAATTAATGAATTATTTGTCATTCTGTGTTCTTACTACATGAGGTAATAAAAACATTTTAAAACTCAAGAAATCAGAAATTTGGTGAGTGGGTATTAAAAATAAAATCCTCAGGACTACAATAGATAGTTTTCTCATCAAAACATTCCGGTGCGTTCATCGTTTAAACATAATTCGATCAGCATATAGAAATTTTGACAAAATTGTGTACAAGTAAGTTTTGGGTGGGACAGGTAGAAAAAAATCTTACCTGTCACATGTGACAGGTGGACTGAAAAAAACATTTCATGCCCTGGAAGGCTATTAAACAAACTTGAAATTTGGACCAATATAATTCCAGATATACGGGCGTATATTGAAGCCCCTTGGGCTCTTGTTTCCTTATAATCCAATGTTTGCTGTGGAAGATGTTTAAGGCTAGGCTTACAAAACTGCACGTAGGTCGAAGAATGTTGATAAGTCATCGATAAGTTCCAGATAATGGTATTAGATGAACATTATAGCCTTTTTATATGTTTCTGTATTTTCACCTTCCATTTCCTGGAGACGGCTCTCTCAAAGCTGATAGCCTCCAGTGTTTCACTTAACCAATAAGAGAACCTTGTACAGAACCTGTTAGTGAGGTCCAGAGTCTGTCTGCGAACAACTAGACTATAAAAGATTTGCTACTACAAACGGGCGTCAAACAGCTTTAATAAAATATTAAATGCAACTTGAGATAGGTACAAGCGCAAAGCCTGTGTCTGTGGAGTGTTACAAAGTAGCGTTAGCACAACGGTTAGCGAGAGATAATTGAAGAGTCTACAGGGGTCTGTTTAGCATGGTCCTGATATTAGATTTGTTTGGTTGCTGTAACCTTCACAAGAGGACTCCAAGTCACTGGAGTGGGGAATCGATGTCTGTAACACTGGTGGGTATTAGGCCCCTTAACACCGTATTTTGTGGGTCTTGTTTTCGTATTCTTCAAGTTCTCCCAGATCATATTAATATAGATTCTGTAGATCGGGGGAAGTGTTTGTTAAGGGTAAGGGGGAAGTTAACCCATTGATTGGAGGAACCGGTTTGGGGTTATTGGTCTTTTTACGCTTCCTTTGACCAACTCACTTAGAAGCTCATTTAGGGACTGGAATTTGTCTATAACGTCAATAAGTGGTTCAGAGAATTAGGGATCTGGGGCCGTGAAAAGGACAGATTGCCCTTGAGCTTGTAAAGGTCTTTGTGGCATCATCAATACTGGACTGAATATTGTAAGAGCTACATGCAGGGTCCAACACTATCTGTATGTCACATCAACAACCATGATAGTACATTGTTATTTCATGAAATAAATATAAATGGTAGATTTCTCTGATAAGATGTTAGCCATGACTTCTAAAAAAAATCTATTATTTCTTGGCATTCATGTATTTCAACTCTTTTTTGTGAAAAAAAGGAAGTAATTTTTCACACACACAGTAATTTTTCACACATGCTGTCTGTCCCGACAAATTTTACAACAAACTTATATTATAATAACATGATGGAACATACAGTCAAGTCCGACACTCCCCAATAGATGTTCATGTATATTGTGGAACTTTGATTTGGCACTGGCTCTACCAAATCCCACAATCCCCAATAGATGTTAATGTATGTTGTGGAACTTTGATTTGGCACCGACTTAACCAAAGTCCCACAATCCCCAATAGATGTTCATGTATATTGTGGAACTTTGATTTGGCACTGACTCTACCAAGTCCCACAATCACCAATAGATGTTCATGTATATTGTGGAACTTTGATTTGGCACTGATTCCACCAAAGTCCCACAATCCCCATTAGATGTTCATGTACATGTATATTGTGGAACTTTGATTTGGCACCGACTCTACCAAAGTCCCACAATCCTCAATAGATGTTCATGTATATTGTGGAACTTTGATTTGGCACTGACTCTACCAAAGTCCCACAATCCCCAATAGATGTTCATGTATATTGTGGAACTTTGATTTGGCACTGCCTCCACCAAAGTCCCAAATCCTCAATAGATGTTCATGTATATTGTGGAACTGAGTCATTTTCGCAGAGGTGACAGCATTGCCCTACATCAGGTCATCGTCAGACGCTGGTTGGGTGGGCACGAGTTCCTGTTGCTTCAACGCATTTTTCTGAGAAGCAACAGGAACTTGATATTGTGGTGTCTAGCACTGTAATATCACTTGTCTTTATTGCACTATGTAAGCGTCCTGTGTCTTGTGTGCTGTCCTTAGTGTTTTATAGGGTGGATGGAGGGTGTCTGATTCCATGCTGCTTCAAAGATTTCTTATTTGAAGTAGCAGGAACGCAACTTGGCTGGGTGGTGCTTAGTTGGTTTGTCGCGATATAGCTGAAATATTGTTGAAAGCGACGTTAAATTCTATTCACTCACTCACTCACCCCTGGACTGGTATTGACCCTCATTCCTACATGTCCTATCACAGTTGCTGTATGTGGCACATGACTAAATGTTGAATTCTTTATATGGAAATGAACATATATAGAAGCTCTCTGTACACCTGTACGTTATTCCATAAGTGCATCGTAATTTGCATCCATTGTAAAATAATGGTATTTGATTGGTCGTATGAGTAGGTCACGCAGTTCAAGATATAGGACATATGCTCATGAATGTTGCTCGAAATACCCACTGAGTGCAGAATTTCACCCAGAGGCATAGTAGTAGTTGCATGTCTCTGAAGGAGCCAGAATGGCACCGACTCTACCAAAGTCACACAATCCCAAATAACAATGTTTATTTTTAAAGATCTATGTTGAGTTTTGAACATCTTTAGAATTAATGCGTCATCTGTAGTACTTCTTAGATATTAGGGAGGCAATAAAGCTCAGGAAGTCTTTAATAGATTATAGAAGGCCTGGTCTTTTTCTTCTTGAGGCTGATTCATTATTTAACATACATTCCAGATCGGTCAGGATTTCATCACCTCAGTGATTGAATGTGGCAAGGCGTGTTCATATTTTGTGTTTACGAACTATTTCAATAAGCTTGATGTGTGCGTATAATTAAGACTGAGTAAATATAAACACTGAGAGATGTGGACATATTTATTCCCTGACAGATATAGCTCTTCCATGTGTCTTTGTGTGCACACGCGATCTACTGAATGGTCAATTTGTTCTCTGGAGAGTCTCCAAGTAGCTCAGATGTCCTTCTACCAGGGTAAAATACATATTTTATTATGCGATCAGCCCCAATAGCAGCTCATGTGAATAGAGCCATCATTTTGTCATAAATGATTAATTAGCTTTTCAGGCTGGTCCCTCAATTAGTCAGTCTCTGCGGAGAGCTCTCGATTAAATTCCCTCCAAGAAAGCATCACACTTTTGCATTACAAGACGATGCGATGATAACACATGATGACATTTTTGAAGATGAAGATCAATGAAATATTTAAGCTGCAAATTGCCAGATTTAGACCTTCCAGTAGCATAAGGGAAAAGCTTCAATGTTCTGTGATAGTGTGAGAAATTACTTCAGACCTTATGACTTCAACATGCCATTAAAAGCTAGAATTATGGGGTGTATTAAAGGTGAACTGAAAAGCTTTCCAATGTTCTGTTAAAATGTCATAAAACAAGAACTTCTATAGGTGTTACAATTATGTGTCGTAATAGTTCTGTGGGTTATTGTTTTATTTTGGGTATATGAGAAGTCAAAACTTATACCGAGAGCCAGAACTTTTAAAAACATCATCGCTTGCCTCCCGTTGTTTTTGGAACATCATGACGTTATAGTGGCCCTCGTTCATTCATCCGACGTAGCATGACGTCACATTTGAATAAAACTTGAATGAAGGGGACCACTATAACGTCATAACGTTCTACAAACCAAGAGAGACAAGCGATGCAAGTTTTCAAGACGGATTTATAACAGGATAACTTAAATATTGTTATTAGTACAATTTTGCAAACTATATTTGCCCCAAAAACGTATGAAAGTTATGTCACATAAGACGAGATGTATATGAGCAAAAATTTAGATAAAATTAAAAGCTTTGCAGTTCACCTTTAAGGTCTTCCTTTATTACAGAAAAATCAAAATGAAAACAAAGATGCTCTGGCATGCATTAGGAACACTTTAATCAAAAATTGTAAAATATACAGTTGAAATATTGTCAATATGAATGCTGAACAGATGACTTGGACTAGATATTAAAACAACTGAGAATTTCAAAAATAAAGTATTTGGTGGAACTTTGTACAGTGAGATTGCATGTTGTATTGTAAAGTGAGATTGTATCTTGTATTGTAAAGTGAGATTGTATACATGTTGTAGTGTAAAATGGAATTGCATCTTGTATTGTAAAGTGAGATTGTATCTTGTATTGTAAAGTGAGATTGTATACATGTTGTATTTGAAAGTGAGATTGTATACATGTTGTAGTCGAAAGTGAGATTTTTTTTATACATATTGTATTTTAAAGTGAGATTGTATGTTGTATTGTGAAGTGAGATTGCACAATATAGGTGAAGGATTAAAGCATTCATTCTCATATCAATCCATCTTGAATGTGTTCCTTGAGCTTCATACACTGCCGTACCGATTATCAACTGATGAAACACTTGAGTATAATAAACTTCTGAACTTTGTTCCTCTCTTTTTGAGGGGGGTGGGGGGTATTGTATGCTTGACGTTGTTGACTGCGGATATCACTGCCTGTAATAAACTGTCAGGGTAGAAGCACGCTCAAGTAGTTAGCAATATAATGGTTGGCGGGAAATTGTTTTCCTGGCGAGCCTGCTGCGAAACCCCTGTGTACGAAAGTGGTTAATTACATCGTATGTTATATTTGTCATTGTCAGGCAATCGGAAAGCGAAGATGAGGCTCAGTTGTCAGTGCCTCGAAGCTAACTTGTGCCATCACTCGTTAATTCATATCAGTCTCCTCGTCAAACTCTTTGATGCGGTCAGTGAACATATGATAAAATATGACGGCATGGCTTTGTTTTATTCATGAGCAAAGAGTAGGAGACTGGCCTTATGATATAGTATTTTAATACCCCCCCTTTCGGGGCTGTAAAATCTGCCATTGTCATGTGACAGAACGCTTATTAACACGTTGACGATACCCATCTATGATAATATTACCAGGAAATGGACGAACCTCATCAAGTGACTTAAAAAACACAAATGCAGAAATGATTGCATCTGCCCGGTATATGCCTTTCATCCGCATCACTGGCTTAACCCTCCAACCCGTGTTGAGAAAGTTGGGAATAACTCAGTTGATATGCGTGGCTGGCCGGTGGAAGAGGTGGTTACTGTTGTACAGAGGTGAAAGGTCTTGGCTGTTCAATTAACACAAAGATTATTATCTAGAGTTAGACTGAAGGCAGTTTTTGAGTCGTTTTCACCCAAACTGGGTGAGATAGAAGCCTACTGAAATGGGCAGATTATTCGCTTGTGGAAAAAAGACTGGTAAAGAGAGGGGGGAAAAAGTGCGAGCTTGTTGCCTGTTACGATCCTGGTTTAATCAAGGAAATGTCTCTCCTGGGGGATGTGCTGTCGAGAGATAAAGCTCCAGTTAACAATGTATTCCACAAATAGACCGCCAAAAACCTCTACCTCGTTTAATTATAGGATAGTTGTAGCTGTTACGTTTGTCGAGATCTCTGGCCTAAAAAAAAATCTTATTGTAATATACGACAATTTAATACATTCTCTTTGCTCAATAGAGATCAGCAGTGCTTAATATTTTACAGATAGTAGTTCTAATTAAATTGACATTCTTCGAATCTTATACGTATGATTCTGTGTGGATAGTTAACCCTTAATCTGATTCCACTCTGTTACATGTACAGTTTTTTTCATAGGTGAGTTTTGAATGATTTTCTCTCCATTTTGATCTGAGAATTTCTTTTCCGAGTAAATTGACACCACTTGTGGGAAATCTGTAGACGCACGCTGTAACGTGATTGAAATAGTTTATTTGAATTGCTATCGAACTGCTTTCATTTGAGCTGTGTAGTAATTCTTCATGATGTGAGATCTTTTAATTTGCAGGTTTGAACATCCCCAGTAAATCACCCTTATTTATTGGTTAGGATTCTCAATGTTCCCAAGCTTTATTACCAAGCTTTTTCATCTGTTCCATTTAAAGACGGGTCCAGTTCTGGATCACTCATCATGGTCACTGAAGCTGGCGTAGTCCAGGCTATTGGTGCCTCCTAATCTATTTACCATCTCTACATTATGAGATATCCAATTTTATAAATTAACCCTCCCAGTTCTGATACCTTAACCCTTCAGATATTGATGCCCCTGATCAGCCCCTCTCTTTGGGACGTATATCATATTATATCGGTGTCTGTTTTTTTTGTGATGTACAGGACCAAATGGTTAGATAATGAAAGGACCAAGGGCAGACGGTGCCTGCAGATAATATTTTCATTTCATTTTGACTTCCATTCTATCAATGACGAGTAAGGGACATGAAGCTGGCTAGTCTATTGATCAGTTTTACCGTTCTTGTTTTCCATAGCTGTGCTGTCGTAGATGGTTGCAACTGGCAGTGATATCAAAGAAGGGAAAAACAGGAGAAATTGCTGGTAGAATTTAAAGAATATCGTTTTTGGAATATGTGGACAGATACATTGAAGTATAACAGGTACTATAGGACACTTTGTACCAGTATTTAGAAGTATAACAGGTAGAATATGACAGTATGTACCAGTACAATAGGACACTTTGTACCACTATTGGGAAGTATAACAGTTACAATAGGACACATTGTACCAGTATTTGGAAGCAGGACAGTTACAATAGGACACATTGTACCAGTATTTGGAAGCAGGACAGGTAAAATAGGACACTTTGTACCAGTATTGGGAAGTATAACTGGTAAGTATAACAGGTACAATAGGACACTTTGTTCCAGTATTTGGAAGTATAACAGTGAAAATAGGACACTTTGTAGCACTATTGGTAAGTATAACAGGTACAATAGGACACTTTGTTCCAGTATTTGGAAGTATAACAGTTAAAATAGGACACTTTTTAACACTATTGATAAGTATAACAGGTACAGTAGGACACTTTGTACCACTATTGGGAAGAAAAACAAGTAGGTTGCGAAATAGAGACTGGAAGTAGTATTCAAATTTAGAACAGCAGCCAAGGTCCTCTTATCTCTTCTAGAAAATCACCATAAATAGGAGAACTTTATTTATGATGAAGGAATGTTACTGGACATGCATGTCCAAGTTAGTGTAGAGTTGTTGATAAAGTTATAGTGAAATTCTGTTGCTGAAATTAAACACTCGAAAACTGTGTCAGTACCAAATTGCAAGCGAAAGTATCACAGTTTAATGTCTGTCAAGGGGAGGTAAGTGTATGCACCTATACAGGGGGTTTTCTTGACAGTTTTTCATCTGGGTAACCCCGATGAAAAACAAATAAGAATTGAGTTTTCACGTTTTTCTGGAAATTGAGTTTTCCATGAAAAAATGGAGTATTTTATTTGTTGAACATTCGCGCGCCATAGGTGCGCGAAAAATTGAGTTTCCTTCAATAAAATTGAGTTTCTGTAACGAAATGCAAAGATAATACAGCTCGCGAGAAGAAAGAAAAGACTGCACTCACGTGGCGGAAGAGCGATGTGTGCGTTGTTGTTGTTATACGCACAGCATACGTTTTGTTCCACTTTGCATGCGGTGTATGTGGGGAACCCTCGCCTGTATTTCTTTATGAGGGGAAACTGGGGTTGGCGATTTCCGACTCCGGGTACCAGGATGTGGTGTGGTCATGTGGTGTTTACCTTATCGACGACAGTTCCCGCCATGAATACCACAGACAGAAGAACTCGTCTGAGACTGATGGAGGTGCTGCGGTTGCGAACATATCGTTCCAGAGTTGATGTGAATGTACAGGTGAAATGTCAAGGATTGGGATTTAAAATGCTGAAAAACTGAACTTAGAAAAATAAAGAACTGAATAAAGATCTATGCATGGAGACATTCATACAGTTGACTCCTCGTCGATGATCAATAATAAACTCCAGTAAATGGGGAGAGTCAGACGCAGGCATTTGCACGTCGCTGAAAGTGAAAGTAGGCGGGATGATATATGTAGAGCTGCCAAATGTCAAGAAATGTAAAGTGTCTCCATGAATAGATTTTGTAATAGATTATGTAATCGAAAATGCGAGACAAGAACTTTGATTTTCACAACACGTCGGTTCGGTATTGCTGCGCAACAACAACAACACAATGTTGTAGAGGGAGTGGAAAAAAACGTGATGGAGGGCGCATTTTATTTTTATTTTTCTGAAAGCCAACCAAAATGCTGGCCATACAACTGACTGGGTGGGGCTTGGTGGGATTCCATTGTTTATGCAGGCATTCATGTGTAAATTCCATTAGTCCCACCAAACCCCGGGAGTGGTTCGCTTGACACCTGCATTAAGCTCGGACTAAAACTACTGAATGATCGATTCTTCCTATTTCTAAGATGAAAAGGCACTAAAAATTGAGTTTTCGCACTTCATTCGATGAAAATTGGGAAAAATTGAGTTTTCATACTTCATTCGATGAAAATCGGGAAAAATTGAGTTTTAGCATTGAGTTTTATTGGATTCAGAAATTGAGTAGATGAAATTTTTTTGTCAAGAATAACCCCTGCTATATTCTCCTGAAATAATTCGTTAACAGTTAAGGTAGTCTTTGAATGATATGTGAATCATGGATATTACAATCCAGTGTCACAGTGCCCAGAACATGTAATATATATACCAGAATGCTGTTGTCAATGTGCCAATACATTTCTCTCCTCAAAACTGTCTGGACATTCTTCTACATGTTGTTTTGAAGTGTTTTCACACACCTCCTAGAACATGTGCTTCAACTGTTGGCCAGCATCGGGCGTGAACTTTTGAACTATCTTTGGCATTAAGATATTGAGAATCTATCAAAATTCATGAAGGGAAGCAATACATGGGGTATCTTTCTCTTTCATGTCTACATGGTTTATCTTTGCTCCTCTGTGAGAGAGTTTGTGGCTGAGTTTAGAATCACGGACAGAGGAGAGAAGTTAGCAATGGTGTACATGATCTATCAAAGAGCCTTGGTTTGGTTCAGTACCAAGTGGATCCATATCCCTGATCTGAGATTGTCTTACATCAACCAATTCACTACATGTAACACTTGGCCAATGAATTGATCTGGGGATGTTCAATTAGACCAGATCATATGATGAGGTCTCAGGATGCCAACCTTTGAATGAGGCAAACAATTCTTTGGTTTGCATTTATATAGCTTATGTAATCATAATACATGTGCTCTAGCTTGCATGACAGAGTAAATCTCTCTGAGGTAAAATCTTGCTGGCCTGCAGAGGTATCAAATGTATCCAACGTTCGGTAGATGTTCATGATCAGGCTTAATTTATGTTACATGTATGTGCTGATTAAAATTAATATTTTTCGTAAATTTAATCAATGTTTTCTACATTACTCTACGTAATCTTCAAATACAGTCGATGGGAGATAACTCCAAAACCATAAGTGACAGCTAGGGGTGTGAATATTCAGTGAATTAGTTGATTTCAGATTTCAGTGATTTTCAGATGAAGCCGTTCAGTTGTCTCCCAGCCCTTACGAGGCCAAAAGGAGGCATAAGTACATGTAATATAAAAATAGTTGTATACCAAATTACCAGTGTAGTTCATGGAGATATTAGGCTCTTGTTTTAGTACAAACTTGTTCAACATCAATAATCTCCCAAAGTGTAGTACAGAAACACAAATAATTAGCAGAGTTGTCATCGGGTTTCATTGCAACTGAAATCACACAACATGGAAGTTCCTGTCAAGTCCTTGTTGCCCACAAGTGTTCTCCTATGTTGATAAAAAGAGTTGTGCATGTGATTTCATTAATCTGTTGGTACTGGTACTGCCACCAGGTGGAGGTTGTAAGAACAAAATGGCAGTTCAGGTACAGTTCAAAGGTCCATATAGAAACTGTTGAATCATCCCATTACTCGTAACCCTGTCAGTCAGTGTCTGCTGGAACATTTCAACTTGGTTCAGTTTGTTCCCTAAATCTTTCTGTTTTCTGTGTTGCCCAGGGTATATTTAGATACTTTCACAAGAAACAGACGTACTGTTGAGGGATAGAGAGCCACACTCCTGTGATAACCCTGTTATTAAACCATAGCAAATTAACAAGATATCCTCCCTCTCTTGTCCACCCTGTTTGCTAGATTACTCTCTGAAGCCAAGGGTTAAAACAGTTTGATCCTGCCCATGTCAGAACTTTAACCCCAGCCCTGAGTTCTAAAATATCTTTGGATGTTGTGAGTTGAATTGATATTCCTTGTAACCTGGTTTTTTTTCTCTCTCTCTCTCTCTCTTTTTGAATTGTCTGTAGTACTGGGTACTCTAGAGGGTAGAGTTCCCCCACATGGCTGCCATACTGTTGACCAGATTTGGATGATGATAGACAGAAATCACCATTTACCCTCTAGATGTAGAAAAATTAAGATTCCAGACATTTTCACCTTTCAATAAAATGCAACCCTCCCGTTGACATAATCTGAACGTTTTAATACTGCCCTGAAAGCACAATTTAAATGCCCCTTAACATGTTATTCCTGTATTTCACCAATCACTTGTGGAGAAGTTTATGGCTTCCAATGCTATCAAGGTTATTTGGTTAGGAGAATATTTGTTAGTTCATCAGCACCACCAGTACAATAGGTTTCTGCTGATCTATTTGCCACTGCCCAGATTCTATGAACCAGGGACCTTGTGAGGAGAGATGGAGACAGTACTGGGTACTCTAGAGGGTAGAGTTCCCCCACATGGCTGCCATACTGTTGACCAGATTTGGATGATGATAGACAGAAATCACCATTTACCCTCTAGATGTAGAAAAATTAAGATTCCAGACATTTTCACCTTTCAATAAAATGCAACCCTCCCGTTGACATAATCTGAACGTTTTAATACTGCCCTGAAAGCACAATTTAAATGCCCCTTAACATGTTATTCCTGTATTTCACCAATCACTTGTGGAGAAGTTTATGGCTTCCAATGCTATCAAGGTTATTTGGTTAGGAGAATATTTGTTAGTTCATCAGCACCACCAGTACAATAGGTTTCTGCTGATCTATTTGCCACTGCCCAGATTCTATGAACCAGGGACCTTGTGAGGAGAGATGGAGACACAATACTTGAAGGGTTCCTTCACAGGTTGGATTCCGCTTTTAGCCCTGACCAGATTGTGTTCCTTGTTGTAGTAACCTGAGCCATGTATTGATGGTGGCTAGAATTACTTAGGTCTTCCTATTACACACCCACATTTGACCTGTAAGTTAATACCTCAGACCAGCCCAGCAAACAGTGCAAAGTTCCTACAGTGTATCATTGTAATCTTCCAGTCCTATATATATTACATGATAATGATTGTCATACACAGACTAGTTACAATCAAACATCTTCATAGACAGTCGTCTTCTCTGTTCACACTTCTAATTAGCCTTGACAGATCGCACCACCTAAAGCATTCAGGGAGTAATCCAGACGTGTTTTGATACCGGTATATATACTGCTATCAGCGCCCAAACTTTCCCTCCCAAATACTGTCAAACCAATAAAATGGACTCTAAGGTCAGTCTAATGGACTTATTTTAAAAAGTTTATTATTTATCGAAGAAGTATTTGATTATTTTTTGTGACAGCAGGTGGAAACACTAAATTTTCCAACTCATACCGTGCTTCTTGACTAAATCCATGTGGGCCTCCATTTTTATACGCCCGCCTTAAGGCGGACGTATTATGTGACGGCGGTTTCCGTCCGTCTGTCTGTCTGTCCGTCTGTCTGTCTGTCCGTCTGTCCGTCCCCCGTGTCCGGTCTATATCTGAAACAGTTTTCTATCTACAGTTCTAATTTTTGATGAGTGGATACCCTATGGGGAGACGATGTGTCGCGTACCAAAATGAAGGTCGAGGTCAGAGGTCAAAGGTCACTGGCCTAAAAAACAGGAAATCACTGAAGTGTTTGTGTCCGGTCTATATATGTGAACGTTTTCTATCCACAGTTGCAATTTTTTGTGAGTGAATACGCCAGGTGGAGATGATGTGTTGCGTACCAAAATTGAGGTCGAGATCAGAGGTCAAAGGTCACTGTTGCTTAAAATCAGGAAATCATTGATCATTGGCAGTTTTCTATCTACAGTTCTAAATTTTGGTGAGTGGATGCCCTAGTGGGGAACGATGTGTTGCATACCAAATGTCGGTCGAGGTCAGAGGTCAGTGGTACCGAAAAATCAGGAAATCATTAAAAAATTCTTATTTTTACTCCTCAGCCCCTACGGGCTAAGGAGTATTGTTGTGGCCCCAGCAGTGTGTCTGTCCGTCTGTCCGAGCCGTATCTCGAAAACTATTTCGAGGAAGTTCTTGAAACTTACAGGTTATGATCCTTTTATTTTTTACTTGTGCCTTTGAGACTTTCAGGTCAAACCGGTCATTATTTATTTTTTTACAATTTTTTTATTTTTCTACCATTTTCCAGTCTTCTAAAAAGGGATCTGGAGTATGCATACATTAGCCCTACTTTTATACTGATTTACATACTATTTGCATGTAGCCTATCAAAGAGCTCCATAGTAAAGTTGTATTTCAGCCATTGGTTCAGTGTAGTGAATGACTGGCCATTGGTTTGGTCTAGAAGTCTATTCCTCTGCATATTCAGTAGTACGGTATTGCCAGACTAATTGTTGTATCCCTACGCTGTTGATAAAAAAATAGTCTGACATTAAAACTGTGAAAATCGAATTGTTATTTCGCCTAAAAGTTCTCAGAATGGATTTGAACGATAATAAACGCCTGTTTTATCGGAAAAGGGCAACTTGTACTTTGTCTTGTAACAGAATTGTAGGAACCCGTGAGATTCTGTCAAAAACGAAAGTAGTCAAAAACGAAAGTAGTGCCCATGTGTTTGTGCTTCCTGCCAACACATCCGATGATGGGAGTTGAGTTTTCAGTTGTAAAATGAACTGTGGTCGTCGGCCAGTACAAGTGGTGTCTCGCATAACAAGTCCTCTAAAATATACTTCATGGAAGATAGCGAAAGGTATGGCCAACCCAATAAATTAACGCAAACATCATCATCGTTGCTGCTGCTGTTGTTGTTGTTGTTGTTGTTGTTGTTGCACTGACGCTAATGCATTACCAACGGAGATTCGTCAGGGGAGTTTCTATCTCACATAATGATGGGATGTGATTTTCGGCTATCGGAGCCAGTTTTTCTTAGAGAAGTGAAATTCTCCACAGTATCTGTATGTAATTTGTGCATTTTTATTCTGAAATTTGAAGGAAATCTGCTCAGGATCAAAGAAAATCTCCAATACCTCACGTAGGTTTTTTTTTTTTCAAAGCACAATGAAGTTGGGCTTGCAATGTTGTAACATTGTGACTAGGCACTATGAAAATAACATGTGAGGTATCGAAGTTTTGTTTTGATTCTGAATAGATTTCCTTCGAATTTCAGAATAAAAATGCACAAATTACATAGAGATACTGTGGGGAATTTTACTTCTCTGAGATGAACTGGCTCCGATATTTAGCCGAAAATCCCATCCCATCCTGATACAGCTCAGTAACTCTAGCCGGTTGTAGTTATTTCTTTCATCCCATGGGCCATGTGTAACATTTAAAAAAATTGTATTTTTTTTTTTAAATATATAAAACAGGGATTGAATTGTGAATAATATTGTGAATATTTTTTTAAAATAATTGTTTGTTTCACGTTAACATCAACTGCTTGACAGGATATGGGGCAACAGATAAACAGAGGACAAAAGACCCGTCCGACACTTAGTTTCAGGCCAGGGCAATAAGATCACAACTGTGCATGTTTTTTTTTACCCCTCCGTAAAAATTTGGCCGAAGGGTATTGTCGTCGTCATGTACGTCCGTCTGTCACACCGTTCTCGTTACCAAGATATCTTTAGAACGACTCCCCTAGGCACACCAAACTTGCAGTGCACATCCGTATGCTCTTGACCCAGAACCCTATTGAATCTGGGCCTGATTGGTTGGAAACTTTGGCGGCCATCTTTAATTTATGCGAAACCATCACAGCTTTCTCGTTACCAAGATATCTTTAGAACAACTTACCCTAGGCACACCAAACTTGCACTGCACATCCATATGCCCATGAGCCAGAACCCTATTGAATCTGGACCTGATTGGTTGGAAACTTTGGCGGCCATATTTAATTTATGCGAAATCATTAATCTTGTGTATCTTAGGTACAATTTCTCTGTTCAGTGTGAAACTTGGTATAGATCATCGATGCATCAAGAAACTTCAAAGGAATGACCAAACCAGTTTCCCTGATTCGGTGGAAACATTGGCGGCCATCTTTAATTGATGCAAAATCTTTAATGATATATATCTCTGATACCATTCAAGTGTTCTATACGAAACTTGGTATGTAGCATCGATCAAGAGACCTGCAATGTATAACCACATCAGTTCCTCTGAGTGGCAGGAAGGATGGGCGGCCATCTTTAATTTATGCGAAATCAATGATGATCTATATCTCTGATACCGTTCAAGCGCTCGATGTAAAATTTGGTATTGATGTATCAAGACAGTTCTGGTTTTTACCCCTCGGCCAACTTTGGCCTAGGGGTATTGTCGTCATCATGTACGGCTGTCCGTACGTCCGTCCGTCCGTTACCGCGATATCTACAGAACCGCTTCATGCATGGCAACCAAACTTGTTACATCTATCTATTTATTTGTCAGATTGTATTTTGCAGAGTTATGCCCCTTGTCTAATAAAATCCACCAATTCCTATGTTAAGTTTGCATATAATTTCTAAATCATGTTTGTATACTTTCACATTTATTTATTGATTGGATGACTGATTTATTGATTTATTCTCTTACACAATGCGAAGAACAAACGTATATCTATAGTGTATGTATTTATTCCAGAAACAAATTAATTTAAGGGGAGGAAAACTTTTTTTTTTTTTTCAAAGAAAGTACACTTACAATACCAGGTGTAAATATTTCTTCCGATGTTTTTGTCAGTTTTTGCCGGGGACTTCGATTCCAATACCAACAACTGTCTACTTGAAACGACTACTCTTAAAAATTAACCACTGAAAGTTAATGAATCAACTGAATTATTTTGAAAATAGTTTTGAAAATGAAAGTGATCAACACGAACAACAACAAAAACGACACACGGATAGTCGACACTGTCATTTGACGATCTGAAAATGATCTTTTTTTTAATGTGGTTGATTCCTTTACTGAACTTCATTTTTGTCCTGCCTCTGTAGTCTACATGGTGTCATTCTTTTAGCAGGTTAAGGAAAAGCTGCACAATTCGGACAGCTAAAGTATAGGCTGATCTAGTTGAACAAAAGCTATTTTATTGCTTTCCATTTTATTTTGTCGAGTTAAATTCCCTTGAGGCGTTTTATCAACAGGAGATTTTCCGATTGCACTCTTGTCTCTCGCTCCATTTTTAAGTTCAATGAGAGTTCAAAGAATACTGGATATCTGCTTGAAGTGGAAATTAAAATATTGTCTGGTTGAATTTCATGTGAAAAGCCAATAGGGCACAGGTGATGAAATCAAATAATTTAATTCTAAAGCAATATAAAAGAATAAAATATTCCTTAATTGTCCCCCGCTACGCAAGTGGGAGGGGGACTTGGAAATACTACCCGTCTGTCTGTTCGTCCGTCCGTCCTTCCGTCCATTCGAACCATGTTGTGAACGCGATATCTCGAGAACAATTAAACTCATCAACTTCAAACTTGGGGGGTGACTTGACATCAGTGAGAAGATGGCTGGGATTGTTTTTCACCAAACTGCGTTATCGAAGATGGCCACCGTCGGCCATCTTAGATTCCAACCATCCCAAAAATGTTGTGAAAGCGATATGTCGAACAGTTCAACCGATTGACTTCAAACTTGGGGGGTGACTTGACATCAGTGAGAAGATGGCTGGGATTGTTTTTCACCAAACTGCGTTAACCAAGATGGCCCCCGTCAGCCATCTTAGATTCCATCCATCTCCAAAATGTTAATTATGAACACGATATCTCGAGAACAATTCAACCGATCGACTTCAAATCTGGGGAGTGACTTCACATCAATAAGAAGATGACTGGAATTGTTTTTCACCAAACTGCGTTAACCAAGAGGGCCACCGCCGACTATATTGTTAACGAGATATCTCGAGAACAATTCAACCGATCTACTTCAAACTTGGGATCTTAGATTCCATCCATCCCCAAAATGTTGTAAACACGGTATCTCGAGAACAATTCGACCGATTGACTTCAAATTTGGGGGGTGACTTCACATCAATAAGAAGATGACTGGAATTGTTTTTCACCAAACTGCGTTAACCAAGGTGGCTGTCGTCAGCCATCTTAGATTCCATCCATCTCCAAAATGTTATGAACACGATATCTCGAGAACAATTCAATCGATCGACTTCAAATCTGGGGAGTGACTTTACATCAATAAGAAGATGACTGGAATTGTTTTTCACCAAACTGCGTTAAACCAAGATGGCCACCGTCGACTATATTGTTAACGAGATATCTCAAGAACAATTCAACCGATCTACTTCAAACTTGGGATGGCATCACAATGGTGTGACATTTTCTGTCCATCCATCCGTCGGAGCGTCCTTCCGTCCATCCGTCCGTTCGTCCCAGGCAACCATGTTGTGAACGCGATATCTCGAGAACAGTTCAACCGATTGACTTCAAACTTAGGGGGTGACTTGACATCAGTGAGAAGATGGCTGAAATTGTTTTTCACCAAACTGTGTTATCCAAGGTGGCCACTATCAGCCATCTTAGATTCCATCCATCCCAATTATGTTGTGAACGCGATATCTCGAGAACAATTCAGCCGATCAACTTCAAATATGGAAGGTGACTTTACATCAATAGCTACCCATCCGTCCTTCCATCCCTCATAACGTCCTTCCGTCCCTCATACCGTCCTTCCATCCCAACCATCTTGCGAACGCGATATCTCAAGAACAATTCAACCGATTAACTTCAAACTTAGCGGATGGCTGGGATCTCAGAAGAAAGTCACTCATTTTTCGGCACAACTTTGCCACCGGATAGACAATTTGCAACATTGTCCTTCACAATTATATCTCCTTCACATCAACAACACCACACTCCTAGCAACAATTTACCATCACACAAAATATATATGGTGATTATATCCCGTGTGTGACAGTGTGAGAAGTCCATTTCCAGACAAGCTTTTTGGCGGGGGTCCTGTGAGCTACTCGGCTTGTATCACAGTACCAGTTATACGTGTATGTATTATATAGCAAACGGTCCCAAAAATTTGATTAAACTCAATTTGCACTGCCAAAAGCACGCTAAAAACTAAATTTGCCAGAAAAAAAAACTCAATTTGACCATGAATGGTCTTAAACGAAATGACTTCTATGAATCTCTGCACCATGTCAGATATACAGTAAATTACCCGGGAACTTGAGGCCACTGATACGAGATTGCCATAATTGTCGTATCCCTACGCTGTTGAGAAAAAATGAGTCCGACATTAAAACTGTGAAAATCGGCTTGTTATTTCGTCTAAAAGTTCTCAGAATGGATTTGAACGATAATAAACTCCTATTTTATCGGGAAAGAGTGACTTGTACTTTGTCTTGTCACCGGATTGTAGGAACCTATGAGATCTGTCAAAATTCGAAAGGAGTGCCCATGTGTTCGTGCGTGCTGCCAACACATCAATGGCGGAGTTGAGTTTTCAGTTGTAAAATGAACTGTGGTCGTCGGCCAGCTACAAGCGATGTCTCGCATAACAAGTCCTCTAAAATATACAGCGAAAGGTATGGCCAACCCAATAAATCAATGCAGACATCGTCGTCGTTGTCCCCCCCCCCCCTCAAGCACAATGACGTTGGGCTTGCAATTTTGTAACATTGTCACTATAGGCACTATGAAAATAACATGTTTGGTATTGGAGATTTGTTTTGATTCTGAATAGATTTCCTTCAAATTTCAGAATAAAAATGCACAAATTACATACAGATACTTTGGGGAATTTCACTTCTCTGAGATGAACTGGCTCCGATATTTAGCCGAAAATCCCATCCCATCCCATCGTGAGACAGCTCAGTAAACTCTAGCCGGTAGATATTTCTTTCATCACATGGGCCATGTGTAATATGTTTTTTTTCTTAAAAATATATAAAACAGGGGTTGAATTGTGAATAATATTTTAGAAATTTAACTGCCAGAAATGGGTTCAAATGCATTTCCAGTCATCTAGAACCCCAGAGCTTCTGGGCCCTAGGCGGCCGACCACTTTACACTGACGCCAGGGCAATAAGATCACAACTTTACATGTTTTTTTTTCCTGCAGATATGTGGATACCTTGTCACTTTTTATACCCCTGTACATAGTTGGGGTTATACTCGATTCCGATTGTCTGTCGGTCCGTGTGTCCGACAGGGTTCGCACGGCTCCTGGAAACTCCTTAAAACTCCTGGAATTTAATTCTAGTGTTGGAAAGTCCTGGAATGTCCTAAAAAATAAAGTGATAGTCCTGGAAACTCCTTAATTTTAATCAAATCACACGAATCCAAATGTTATGATATACGTTGAAACTCCGTAAACTGTAATCAAATCAATCGAAACTATCATTGTTCAAAACTTCTACACTCATAAAAACATCTTGGTCTAGACTGTTAAGGGGCTGAGGAGTTGTAGCACCTCTGGTGCCTCATGTTTGTTAGTGGATTCAATAGGGGGAAATGAAGTGTTGCATATCCAAACATTTGGGTCAAGATCGAAACTCACTGTGTCGAGACGGAAGACGATTTTGTCATGTACCAAAATTTAGGTCAAGGTTAATAGTCAAGGTCACTGTGACCCCAGAATCAAGACATTTTTTCAAAAATTACTTTTTTGTGTCAGTAGATACATCAGGGGGACATGATGTGTCACGTACCAAAATGTAGGTCAAGTCCGAAGGTCAAGGTCACTGTGACCCCCAAAATTATGAAATTGTTAAAAATCTTGATTTTTTGTGTCCCATTGATACACTGAGGGAAGATGATGTGTCGTGTACCAAAATTCAGGTCACGGTCAAAGGTCAAGGTCACTGTGACCCCAAAATCAGGAATCATTAAAAACAACTTTTTTTGTGGCAGTACTGTAGATACATTAAGGGACACGATGTGTTACATACCAAAATGTGGGTCAAAGGTCAAGGTCATTGTAATCCCAAAATCCAGAAATCATTAAAAGAAACATTTTCATATGCCTGTCGAAGAGGTGGTCATGTAATGGGATATTGCGTTCTGTCCAGTCATCCATTAACATTTGTTGTCCATGCGATATCTCTGGTTTCAAGGTATGGATTGGCACCAAACTTTGGGTATACCTTACGCGCATGGCAAAGAGGAGCCATTTTCATTTTGAGATCAATTTGTCAAAGGTCAAGGTCACAGTCCCCCAAAACTGAATCAAGTTTAGCTAACTATATGTGTTAGGTTGGAATATTATAATAATATAATAATAATAATATCTTTATTTCAAGTTCGAGCCCAGCTGGTCCATGTGTGAAAGTTTGTCAGTTACTTGCCGAAGGGCGGTGATTCTCTCCGGGTACTCCGGCTTCCTCCACCAACCAAACTGACCATCACCATATGAGTAAAACAAACTTGAGTATGACATTAAGCCAAATTCCCTCCCTCCCTCTTTATTTCAAGAGGGTGATACACAATCAGTTTCTACAAGAATCTGTTCTCCTTGTCTCCCCTACATGTATATGGCATTTGTCCTGTGAAGTTGTCTCCTATGTTTGATACATGTAAGAAACAGCTACATTCAGTTAAACTGTTGTGAAATAAAAACAGTACATTTACTAATTTAACGAGAAGAGGGGTCCTTTATGAACTTATACCTGTTTATTAACTCAAGAACAAAGGTTTACTTCATCACTTTCTTCACATTTTTCTTCCTTCATGAACAATTTTCTCGCCTGAAAGGAATTCATTTAAAGGGAAACTGCTATTTTCTTGTGTTTGACTATTGTCGATGTCAGTGTGGGACCATCACCATATGAGTAAAACAAACTTGAGTATGACATTAAGCCAAATTCCCTCCCTCCCTCTTTATTTCAAGAGGGTGATACACAATCAGTTTCTACAAGAATCTGTTCTCCTTGTCTCCCCTACATGTATATGGCATTTGTCCTGTGAAGTTGTCTCCTATGTTTGATACATGTAAGAAACAGCTACATTCAGTTAAACTGTTGTGAAATAAAAACAGTACATTTACTAATTTAACGAGAAGAGGGGTCCTTTATGAACTTATACCTGTTTATTAACTCAAGAACAAAGGTTTACTTCATCACTTTCTTCACATTTTTCTTCCTTCATGAACAATTTTCTCGCCTGAAAGGAATTCATTTAAAGGGAAACTGCTATTTTCTTGTGTTTGACTATTGTCGATGTCAGTGTGGGATATGTGAGCTCTCGGCTCTTGTTTCAAGGTCACCTAGTTGCCAAGAGTTAAGACCATTTTACTTTATCATTCAATATAAGATGTGAAATATGTTACATTCTCAGAAGCACAAAATCGTAGACTGTTCTCTGGATTGCTAGCTACCAATTGGGATCAAGGCCATTAAACAACCTTGAAATTCGGACCAGTGTAACTCCAGATATATGGGCGTATATTGAAGCCCCTTGGGCTCTTGTTGTGAGTGGATTCAATAGGCGGAAATGAAGACTTTAAGTGTCGCATACCAGAAATGAGGTCAAGGTCAAAGGTCACTGTGACCCCAAAATCAGGAAATTATTAAAAATAACATTTTTTGTGTCAGAAGATACATTAGGGGGACACGATGTGTCACATACCAAAATGTAGGTCACGGTCAAAGGTCAAGGTCACTGTGCCCCCAAAATCGTGAAATTGTAAAAAATCATGATTTTTTTGTGTCCATTGAGAAATTACGGGAGATGGTTTGTCATGAACTAAAATTTAGGTCAAGGTCAAAGGTCAAGATCACTGTGACCCCAAAATCATTAAAAAAAAATCATGATTTTTTGTGTCCATTGATACATTGAGGGAAGACGATGTGTCGTGTACCAAAATTTAGGTCAAGGTCAAAGGTCAAGGTCACTGTGACCCCAAAATCAAGAAATCATTAAAAGTCACATTTTCATATGCCTGTCGAAGACGAGGTCGTGTAATGCGATGTTGCGTTCTGTCCATTCATCCATTAACATTTGTTGTCCATGCGATATCTCTAGTTCCAATGTTTGGATTGGTACCAAACTTTGAGTATACCTTACTCGCATGGCAAAGAGGAGCCATACATTTGAGAACAATTTGTCAGAGGTCACAGTCCCCAAAAAGTGAATCAAGTTTAGCTGAATATATGTGTTAGGTTGGAATATTTAAAGATCTTTCCCCTGCATGTATATGGTATTGTCCTGTGGAGTTGTCTCCCATGTTTGAAACTGCTACATTTATAGTTAAACTGTTGTGAAATAAAAACCATACATTTACTAATTTAATGGGAAGAGGGGTCCTTTATGAACTTCACACCTGTTTATTAAGAACAAAGGTTTACTTCATCACTTTCTTCTTCCTTCATGAAAAATTCTCTCGTCTGAAAGGAATCCATTTGCAGGAAAACTACTATTTTCTTGTGTTTTGACTATTGTCGATTTCAGTATGGGATATGTGAGCTCTCACCTCTTGCTTCAAGGTCAACTAGTTACCTAAGAGTTAAGCTCATTTTAGTTTATCATAACATGTGATATTGTAACATGTGACATGATGCTAGCTACCAATTGAAATCAAGGCTATTAAACATCCTTGAAATTTGGACCAATGTAATTCCAGATATACGGGCGTATATTGAAGCCCCTTGGGCTCTTGTTTAGTATGTTTTAATCCCACTGCACATCGGTTTTGCGCAGGATGTGTACTTCTGTTTTCGCGGTAGTCGACCGGTGTCCCTAAAAAAATGCCTGGATTAATCCCTCGCATTCAAAATCTGAGGTGTAAACTTCATCTACAAACCAGAGACGAGCCAATCAGAACCTACCAAACAACTGTGTCTAGGGTGACCTATTCTCTCAGTATAGTTATGTCATTTCTCCTAATATGGCAGTAGGTGTGGTCAAGTACAGGGGACAGTCAATCAATAATGGATCTCATGGATTTTGAAATTCAAATGGATTCGAGGTCAATGACGTTTTGTGTTCATTTATAAATTTTTCTGAACAGAATGGGTGGGCTCATATATATATCAATGCTAATTGAGTGAACGGAGAAATTGACTTGTGTATGAAGATGCAGACAACAAGCAGTTGTCCATTTTTCTCTACAATTAGGCCTGAATATCTACCTAGTATAATCCGTGGCGTGTCCGACTCCTCCTCCTACTCCTCCTCCTACTCTGCTTTACTCACTGCACAGCGGGTCGCATAGGTGTGGCGCCGGATAGGGTGGGGCGAGAGACGTGGGGTTTTCACTACCTGAGATTCCATGGGCCCGGCTTACACCCTACAGTAGAATGGTTCGACTGCGCATGCGCGATGAGTAGTGCGCGATGAGTAGTATAGAAAGGGCACGCGATCTCCCTATCCCTATAAACTAACCCATGGGGGTGAATGCGCCATGGGGGTGAATGAGCACTCGTTTCAGTAATGGACGGCACCGGACTTTTGGTTCCATGCATTGCATCCGTGGGAATCCATCACATTAACCTGTTCCCCCCTATCATACCTGTTCAGTCTATAATTCAGAAACAATGTCCAGGTTCCATAAATTAGCTCATGTGGAACCTACATGGAACCAGAACTATCAGTTCTGTGAAATATTCTGGCCTGCAGAATGCATGTTTAAGTTTATAGTGGTCATTCTCTTCCAGTCAGATTAGAGCCTCTCTCAGTGGTTGATCAACCATTGGAGAACAGCCTGAGGTAATAAAAAGTTAAAAGTGTCTCATTTCTTCACTAGAATTTAACCTTGATAAAATAGGGCAAGGTCAGTCATTTTCAATAGGCTTCTGATCCTTCACCAGATGCATATGTGTTATGAATTTACAATGCCTGGCTATAATCCTACTTGAGATATCATGTCCACAAGTAAGATGGACAGACTGAAGGACGGACAGACAGGCGGACGATGCTGATGACGACAATACCCTTTGGGCATTTTTGCCAACTAAATTTGTCCTCCACTGACCCCTTAATTATTACACAATGTGTTATTTCTTTTCTTCCACACAACATCATGAGTTCTTTAAGAATTCTACATCCATCAGCTGATCTTTACCGAATCGTTGATTCATTTATCATCCGCTTACGCCCGGGTTCCCAATAAATCACGCAGAGGGGATTATTTGTTCAATGTGTATAAAACCTGAAGCTCAGACCACTGATAGCCTTGTGAAGTCTGTGCAATCTGCATACATTGAACTTTAAATAGCCGGTAACCATGAAGATTTTCTCTCAGTTTTGCTTGCAAAATTCTTCGTTACTCTGATGTTATTCCTGATTAGTCTAATCTATTATTGGCCATTACATTTTGTCCGGCATTAATGAAGCCTGCATCAGCTTTACATTGACCTGTATAATCCAGTAACAATGAAGCTAGACTTATCAATCTTTGAGCTCGTCTCATCAAATATGAACAGTAATTACATTAATTTAATCAGATGGAATTCATTTAGATATAAATCGATATCAAATGTATGGAATATCAAATCATGAGAGTTGATACCATATATCCGATTTAAAGGTGAAATGCAAAGATCCTCATTTGTGTATGTTAAATTGGTTGAATAATGATAGAAATATCGGTGAATGTACCTCACTGGGTTTAATTTGGAGTAGTTTGTCTTCTAGGAGCTTTTAAAAAGTTGGTTTCTCATGCCCGACTGAATCTTGATTTGCAAACCGTCATCGCTTATCTTTCCTTGATTATGACCTCACGTCAGATCAGCCTCTCAAAGACTGAACGTTACGAGTATTGACGTCCAACCAGGTGGTCTGATGTGACATCACAAACCAGTGTCTAACAAGGGCAGATAAGCGATACAAACTTCATTTCTGGAAATGGCCAGGCTTGAGATACCAACTGTGGATCACTTTTCTAAAGCTACAAGGAGATAAAATAACCGAATGAAGTATATAGACTGATAGTTTCAGCAGTATCTAATCCATGAAGATTATTAAAAGGAAAATATGAAAACCTTTGCATTTCACCTTTAACAATATCGGGACAGTACACATGCTTTTAATCCCATACATGGAAAACAGAGACAATCTCATGGATTATTTCATTCCCAGCAAGATATTAATTTGTAATTCATCCAGTGGGAAAATATAAAAAAAATCAATGCTTGAAACATTCCAGTTCGCACTGAAAATAGTGGTTTTGCAATGACATGTGAACCTTATCTGCTGGCAAGAAAATTGATCTATAATTTATTAATAATTTCTCAAGCTCAAAGAAACAAAAACCTGAATCTATTTCCGAAATGTCATCAATTCCCACAATCCAATGTCATCAGTTTCCAGTACCCATTGCATACATGTAATTATTCCTGCTATATTGCTCTTCTGTTATTTGATAATTCTACTTTCGCCACACTACGGTACCATGCATATACATGTAGAATAGATCGCAAAATCCTACTTTGACCTGCTATCGAGTCATCAATAACTTCGGTTATGTACACATTTAAGAGAGAGAATTTTCATATGCGCTAAGAGTGTTGTTGGTTTAAGTCAGCATCACTTAAATTTCAAATTCAGAATGAGTGAAACTTCAGTTCGAATGATTTGAATTTCTCGTATTTTTTTTTTAAATCCGAAGTTTAATTATTTTCTCACTCCCCTCTGCCAACACAGCCAAACTTTGAACACGTGACCTGTTTTTCTTTGGTCAGTTTTCATGTTATTGTGTGAACAATTTTCTACATTGTCTCCAGTTGTCCAGTTTCTTTGATCTGTGTACAACCAACAAAGTTTTATTTGCTGGCAACACTCATTTATACATGTACTCGAGTATAGAACTATATCGCTGCCTTTGCTCATTTATACCTGTACTCGCGTATAGAACTAGATCGCTGCCTTGCTTATTGTGCTTGTCTTCGTAATCCGCAGATTTGGTATTCCAAAGGCACTTCCGAGGTTCAGGTCTGTCTAGTAGTATCAATATGTCTCTGTTACCCCACATTTGTACACAGCTGACATGGTGCAGAGGAGAGATTGACTTTGCATTTGCACAGTTCTATTCTCAGACATCCTGGCTTATTTTCTATGATGATAAATAGTTATTCCTCACTGTGATAGTTTTTGTTTTTTTTTGTTTTTACCCCTCAGCCTATTAGGCTGCGGGGTCTTGTCGTTGGCATGTACGTCCGGTCGTCCGGTCGTCCGGTCGTCAACAATTCTTGTGATCGATCTAGAAACCGAACCGTTGCTTCTAGAGATTTCAAATTTGGTATACAGAATTGTTGGGTGGTCAACCACAAGCCTATTGAATCTGGACCCGATTGGTTGGAAACTTTGGCGGCCATCTTTAATTTATGCGAAACCATCACTGCTTTCTCGTTATCAAGCTTTCTTTAGAACGACTTACCCATATGCTCATGACCCAGAACCTTATTGAATCTGGACCCGATTGGGTGGAAACTTTGGCGGCCATCTTTAATTTATGCGAAACCATGAATCTTGTGTATCTCGGAAACCATTTTGCTGTTCAGTGTGAAACTTTGTAGAGATTATCGATATATCAAGAAACTTTGAAAGAATGACCAAACCAGTTTTCCTGATTAGGTGAAAGCCTTGGTGGCCATCTTTAATTTATGCAGAATCTTTAATGATGTATTTCTTTGATACCATTGAAGTGTTCTAAACGAAACTTCTCGTTTCCAAGCTTTCTTTAGAACGACTTACCCCAGGCACGCCAAACTTGCCGTGCACATCCATATGCTCATTACCCAGAACCCTATTGAATCTGGACCCGATTGGGTGAAAACTTTGGTGGCCATCTTTAATTTATGCGAAACCATGAATCTTGTGTATCTCGGAAACCATTTTGCTGTTCAGTGTGAAACTTTGTAGAGATTATCGATACATCAATAAACTTTGAAGGAATGACCAAACCAGTTTTCCTGATTAGGTGAAAGCCTTGGCGGCCATCTTTAATTTATGCAGAATCTTTAATGATGTATTTCTTTGATACCATTGAAGTGTTCTATACGAAACTTGGTATACAGCATCGATGTATCAAGAGACGTCTTGACTTGCACTGAATAACCACATCAATTCTTCTGAGAGGCGGGAAGGATGGCCGGCCATTTTTACCCCTCAGCCTATTAGGCTGCGGGGTCTTGTCGTTGGCATGTACGTCCGGTCGGCCGGTCGTTCGTCCGGTCGTCCGGTCGTCAACAATTCTTGTGATCGATCTAGAAACCGAACCGTTGCTTCTAGAGACTTCAAATTTGGTATACAGAATTGTTCGGTGGTCAACCACAAGCCTATTGAATCTGGACCCGATTGGTTGGAAACTTTGGCGGCCATCTTTAATTTATGCGAAACCATCACAGCTTTCTCGTTACCAAGCTTTTTTAGAACGACTTACCCTAGGCACACCAAACTTGCCGTGCACATCCATATGCTCATGACCCAGAACCTTATTGAATCTGGACCCGATTGGGTGGAAACTTTGGCGGCCATCTTTAATTTATGCGAAACCATGAATCTTGTGTATCTCGGAAACCTTTTTGCTGTTCAGTGTGAAACTTTGTAGAGATTATCGATACATCAAGAAACTTTGAAGGAATGACCAAACCAGTTTCCTGATTAGGTGAAAGCCTTGGTGGCCATCTTTAATTTATGCAGAATCTTTAATGATGTATTTCTTTGATACCATTGAAGTGTTCTATACGAAACTTCTTGTTACCAAGCTTTCTTTAGAACGACTTACCCTAGGCACACCAAACTTGCCGTGCACATCCATATGCTCATTACCCAGAACCCTATTGAATCTGGACCCGATTGGGTGGAAACTTTGGCGGCCATCTTTAATTTATGCGAAACCATGAATCTTGTGTATCTCGGAAACCATGTTGCTGTTCAGTGTGAAACTTTGTAGAGATTATCGATACATCAAGAAACTTTGAAGGAATGACCGAACCAGTTTTCCTGATTAGGTGAAAGCCTTGGCGGCCATCTTTAATTTATGCAGAATCTTTAATGATGTATTTCTTTGATACCATTGAAGTGTTCTATACGAAACTTGGTATACAGCATCGATGTATCAAGAGACTTGACTTGCACTGAATAACCACATCAATTCTTCTGAGAGGCGGGAAGGATGGCCGACCATTTTTAATTTATGCAAAATCATTAATGATCTCTATATCTGATACCGTTTAAGTGTTCGATATAAAATTTGGTAAACATCATCGATGCAGCAAGATACTTATGATGAATGACAGAACTGGTTTCTCTGATTGGGTGGAAATCTTGGTGGCCATCTTTAATTTATGCAAAATCTTTAATGATATATATCTCGGATACCATTTAAGTGTTCTATATGAAACTTGGTATACAGCATCGATGTATCAAGACACTCGCAATGAAGATCAGTTCCTCTAAATGATCGGAAGGATAGGCGGCCATCTTTAATTTATGCAAAATCATTAATGATCTCTTGATACCGTTCAAGTGCTCGATGTAAAATTTGATATACATCATCAGTGCATCAAGAAACTTACGATGAATGACAGAACTGGTTTCTCTGATTGGGCGGACTTTCTACATCACTAAGGAGCCACTGTTCAGCGACTAATGTTGTCATACTTGGAGACTTCAACAATGACTTTGCTGTCGACTCGGCTGAAACAACCAAGATAAACGACTTCTTCCAAGAGCATGGGCTCTTTCCCTTAATCCCCACCCCAACCACAGATCTTAGGACAACCATTGACCAGATTTTCACCAATTTCAAACTCACAGATATACAATTTGATGTCCATGAAACATATTATTCATATCACAAGGCTGTTTGGATTGCCATCCACCCATCCTCATCCTCTGCTTGATCACAGATGGAAAGAGACAGACAATCAACAGGTACACAGGGATTCATACAGTTATTGCTATCAAAGACTTTTATTATTGTTTAGATTATTATTAGGGTTCAAAGCCAAAATGGCTTGAAGCCTTTTGTTTTTGTTCAGAATATTTCTGTTCTTCCGCCATATTTTTCGCACACGCTGTGTCAAAATATTTATTATAATCCTTCAATGCATCCAACATCCCACACTGAGTTTATCATATTGTAATCTTTTACAAGCCACTGCTAAAGCATCTTCTGCATTCAACCAAATCTTTCAGGCTTTTACATAGGCATTTTTCATTCATTGTGTACCAATATACACTGACTAAAACTGTCTGGCTGAGGGGTTGTTGCACCTTTTAGGTGCTGCCTCATGTTAATTTATGCAAAATCATTAATGATCTCTATCTCTGATACCGTTTAAGTGCTCGATATAAAATTTGGTAAACATCATCGATGCAGCAAGAGACTTATGATGAATGACAGAACTGGTTTCTCTGATACCGTTTAAGTGCTCGATATAAAATTTGGTAAACATCATCGATGCAGCAAGAGACTTGTGATGAATGACAGAACTGGTTTCTCTGATTGGGTGGAAATCTTGGTGGCCATCTTTAATTTATGCAAAATCTTTAATGATATATATCTCGGATACCATTTAAGTGTTCTATATGAAACTTGGTATACAGCATCGATGTATCAAGACACTCGCAATGAAGATCAGTTCCTCTGAATGACCGGAAGGATAGGCGGCCATCTTTAATTTATGCAAAATCATTAATGATCTCTCTCTGATACCGATCAAGTGTTCGATGTAAAATTTGATATACATCATCAGTGCATCAAGAAACTTACGATGAATGACAGAACTGGTTTCTCTGATTGGGCGGACTTTCTACATCACTAAGGAGCTACTGTTCAGCGACTAATGTTGTCATACTTGGAGACTTCAACAATGACTTTGCTGTCGACTCGGCTGAAACAACCAAGATAAACGACTTCTTCCAAGAGCATGGGCTCTTTCCCTTAATCCACACCCCATGCAACCACAGATCTTACGACAACCATTGACCAGATTTTCACCAATTTCAAACTCACACACAGATATACAATTTGGTGTCCATGAAACATATTATTCATATCACAAGGCTGTTTGGATTGCCATCCACCCATCCTCTGCTTGATCACAGATGGAAAGAGACAGACAATCAACAGGTACACAGGGATTCATACAGTTATTGCTATCAAAGACTTTTATTATTGTTTAGATTATTATTAGGGTTCAAAGCCAAAATGGCTTGAAGCCTTTTGTTTTTGTTCAGAATATTTCTGTTCTTCCGCCATATTTTTCGCACGCGCTATGTCAAAATATTTATTATAATCCTTCAATGCATCCAACATCCCACACTGAATTTATCATATTTTAATCTTTTACAAGCCACTGCTAAAGCATCTTCTGCATTCAACCAAATCTTTCAGGCTTTTACATATGCATTTTTCATTCATTGTGTACCAATATACACTGACTAAAACTGTCTGGCTGAGGGGTTGTTGCACCTTTTAGGTGCTGCCTCATGTTTTTTTTGTTGGCCAAATGAAAATTAGCTGTATTTCCCACAGTTTACATGAAACATTGAAAACTGGTCAATGAAACATTTATTTTGTCCCTGGCTTTACAGTAAGGTATTGTGCATGTAATTGCATGAAACTGCAAGGAATGTAGTTGAACAGTATTTAACTTGGTACTTGAACAGTATTTAACTCTGCATTGCAGGGAATAGACTGGTTACCTCCCCTTTTGGCCATACGCTAGACAGTTTATGGCCGGCATCATCGGTTCAAAATTCTGTCTGGGCCTAATATATGGTTTACTGAACATTACTGATCTGTTCTAGACTCCGTGCTATACTGTCAATTTTACACTACTAACCTTGAACTGTACAGTACAGTTGCTGGCTTTATAAAACTGTTCAGTAACTGAAAGATAAAGATTCTTTCTGAACAATATCTTGCAGTACTGCTGTGTACGTATATGCCGCAGTACGTACTTGTAGTTTACCTCTGTATTAAATATCACATTGTGATACAATGTGATATGTATTAAGAGAAGAATCTCCTTAATAGCCTGAAGCTTGGAACAACTTGTTGGGGTAACTAAATAAGTGGTGTAATTTTGCTGAGGTAACAATATATAACCCATCCATGTGTTTTTGTTGTTACAGAGTGGAAAGAATCGTGGATGGATGATCGACAAACAAGCAGGGTAATTTTACCTCCAGCAAGCGAAGAGTTATAGTGTGGAAATAAACAGCCTAACAGAGAGAAGACTGACACTTCACCATTTTACGCTAAAGCAACGACGTCCGTGTTAGCATAGATTTTCACATCGGACAGTTAGGTTCCATTTCACATGTGCGCCGGATCCAGGTTTTCAAGATAAGTGATCACCATGACTTGGAATAAACCCTGCTCATCCCGTCGTCAATTTCACCTGTCCATCACGTGTGTAACTCTAGTGGCCTTCTTATTGGTTCACACAGGTAAGCCACAATTAATTACTTTACTAATTTTTGCACAGTTTTCATACACACACATCTTTGCTTTTCTCATCTGCTTTTCTCTTCCGATCGATTTCAAAGGATTTCCTATTGCAAACTTTATGGTAGGCCTACATGTATGTATTGTAAATATAACTACAAACCCAACTTAAAATAAATACATTGGTCTATGAGTTATAAATATTTCAAGTGATGAAATCATTTCTCCCTGCAAACAAATGAATTCAATTTATGAAATTAACTGGTAACTTACTGGTACATGTAGCTGAAGAATGGCAAACCATGATATTCATTTACAATTTATACTGTACATGTATGGCATAATTACAGTATCTAAGTGTTAATCATTTATGTGGAAACTTGACTTGAAATAATCTATCATTACCTATTACTTTTCCGCCAGTGTGTTTTCTCACATCAGCTCGCTCGCTCGAGGCAGGACATGTATTTTCACTATTCCCGGCTCAATCAATTCACATTACCCGACCAAATAATGGGCAGTTTTCTTAACGTAATTACAATTATTGTCTGTTTTTTACCCAATTCCAATAACAGCCATCATGTACATAGCGGAGTTCCTGCCCCGGGGGCTGAAGTCCACCCCATGTTTTATCAGAACTGACCCCTCGGGCAGTTGACCGTTCAGTCTCGTTCAGCATCAGGAATTGTTCTATCCTGGGATAAAGGTGGCTCATAAAAGTTGTTTGAATGCTCCTAGGGACTGTTCATCTGATTGCGTTTCACATGCCTCTCACTTGATCCATATAATGTTACTCGTCCAATGTTTATTGTTATGTCTGTCATAACCTGTCAGAAAGATACGACCGTGAAATGATTGGGCAATGTATACATAGATGTATCCTCTGATAAGTCCAGGCATATGTGTACCTTCGTAAAATACGCTTGATGCACCATTCACATTCTCTCATCATGTTCAGGATCTTGCCTTTCTCGATGATTGCTCCCCTAAGGGTACATGGGGTTTTGAGGTCATTAAGTGCCCCATCGTCCAGCCATAATCACGTCAGGACATATGGGGTGGTTACCATACAATTATATCCTGGCAGAATGAACGAGAGCTGTCGGCACAATGAGTATACCCATCCCATTACAGACAGGCTGGTAGAGGGTAGAGCCGTGTCTAATGTATTACCACGTGTCTAATGTATTACCACGGGCAGGCCCCATAAAGCTCTCAAGTCAGCCACAATGGGAAATATGCACTTCATCCTAATGATGTTAATTAAATGGTCAAAAACTACGCATTATCAGTAAATTCTATTTTTTTTATTCTCAGTCTCCATTTAATTCTAGGGTTTCAGATGCTTTAGTTACAGGCTCAAACATATAATCAGACTTTTAATGTGACATTTTAAATGTCTAACTGCATTATTGAGAAAAAGTAAATCCATTATTATACTGCAGCCTTCTTGTCAGTCGTAAACATATCACATGTAATGGTATATATATAGGTTTGTGAAATATTAGTCGTCAAGAACAGGTAATCCAATACACCAATAAAGGATATACCAGAGGAAATACCTGCTACAAGAATATCAACTAGTGAGCCTGTCCATCTGCACTAATTAATGACCGTAATCATGGTCCGTGATTTATTTTATTTTATGTTTCTTTGTCTCAAAAAATCTACTCGTTTACCAGAATGTGTTTCAAGCAATGCAGTGTTTCTGGTTCCATGTTTACATGGTGGTATTGAATGGTGAATATATCTGTGTACTATCGACATTTATGGATGAATTTCTTTGATCTGACATAAACGGAAGGCAAAGAAATTCTCCATGTAAGGCCAGCATAAAACCACTATTGACCAGTGCAATTAATCCACTTAGCGTTAAATGCAGGACTAGACAGTGGGCAACTACATGGACATGTTTTTGTAGCTGTCTTGTCAAAGTATCCCTAGATAACAAATCTATCTATATAAATGTTGTGTCTCTCTGGCATTTGTCTATTCCTTGTTTTCACCCTCAATAATGTATGAATTGTGGTCCTCTGGACCTCAAACCCCAAGAAGTACTAGATAACCCTTGTATACATGTTCATGAACATAGCATGGTTTCTTCCTGATTTCTCCCGATTCCTGTGAGCCAGAGTTCTCCTTGTGAGATTGTATGATTGGCACCATGTCTGGTTGGACCAGCATGTAAACAGGGCAGAACATCATTACAAATGTACACATACTTGCACAGAGGAGTGTATACATAACAATAGGTCAGAGATTGCCCACCTATCGGATCTCCTCTACAAACCAGATGTACCAGCTTGTATCAATTGCGACCTCAGCCATTGCTTTTACAGGATACAATCCTCTTATATTGTATATGCGTTATTCTGTTTTTCCGGTCTGATCACGACCAGTTTGGATCCATTCCCAGTTTCTGACCTCGTATGTGTACACTCTGAATAAGATGGAGTAGTTGGTGTAGATAGTAGGGTGGAAGGAGACAGATTGGCCAGGTCAATAAAGCTCAGCCAGTACTTGGCTAATATAAACTAGGTAGATGTAGAACACAAGCCGTTAGACATTGTCCAGATTGCCATGTCAGAAACCATTCAGCTGATGAAGTATCCCTTTGAACCATTCAGCTGATGAAGTATCCCTTTGAACCATTCAGCTGATGAAGTATCCCTTTGAATGGGTTCCTCCTCTTTGAATGTTATGAAACTCGAGAAATCAATGTAGAACGAACCAGGAAATATCATATGTCATACATGTTTTGAGAGATCTGGTTGCTTTACACCATAAAAAAGGGCCTTTGTTTACCCCTCATTCTTGTAACTGTGCAAGGGATTATTATGTCTCCCTCAACTATGTTGGGGGGAGACATCTAGTGTTTGTGCTGTCTGTCTGTCTGTCGGGATGGATGGATGGATGGATGTCTGTCCGTCCCCTTGCCTTGTCTGCAAGATATCTTGAGAACTACTGGATGGAATTTCACCAAACTTGGATGGAAGCTTCATTGGGATAGCCCCCTCATTTGATTAGGTTTTGGTGTGTGTTCGTGCATTCATCCATGTCCGGTGTCCGTCCGTCCGTCCATCTACTTGTACATGTATATACAGGCCTTGTCTGCAAGATATCTTAAGAACTTCTGGATGGAATTTCACCAAACTTGGATGGAAGCAAGTTCAGTGGGATAGCCCCCTCATTTGATTAGATTTTGGTGGGTGCGCGTGCATTCATCCGTGTCCGGTGTCCGTCCGTCCGTCCATCTACTTGTACATGTATATACAGGCCTTGTCTGCAAGATATCTTGAGAACTACTGGACAGAATTTCACCAAACTTGGGTGGAAGCTTCATTGGGATAGCCCCCTTATTGTCCCCCGCTACTTAGTAGGGGGGGATATTAGAAACACCGGTGTCCGTAATTCCGTAATTCCGTAAGATTTTCTTGTCCGGACAATAACTCGTGAACGATTTAACCGATCAACTTCAAACTTGGGGTGTGCCTTGACATTGGCGAGAGGACGGTTGGGATTGTTTTTCAGCAACGTGCGTAATCCAATATGGCCGCCGTCAGCCATTTTGGATTATAAGCAGTACGATCTTAGATTTTCTTATCCGGACAATAACTCGTGAACGATTTAACCGATCAACTTCAAGCTTGGGGTGTGCCTTGACATTGGTGAGAGGACGGTTGGGATTGTTTTTCAGCAATGTGCGTAATCAAATATGGCCGCCGTCAGCCATTTTGGATTATAAGCAGTTCGATCTTAGATTTTCTTGTCCGGACAATAACTCGTGGACGATTTAACCGATCAACTTCAAACTTGGGGTATGCCTTGACATTGGTGAGAAGACGGTTGGGATTGTTTTTCAGCAATGTGCGTAATCTAATATGGCCGCCATCAGCCATATTGGATTATAAGCAATTGGAACTTAGATTTTCTTGTCCGGACAATAACTCATGAGCGATTTAACCGATCAACTTCAAACTTTGTGTGTGCCTTGACATTGGTGAGAGGACGGTTGTGATTGTTTTTCAGCAATGTGCGTAATCTAATATGGCCGGCGTCAGCCATATTGGATTATAAGCAGTTGGATCTTGTCCGGACAACAACTTGAGAACGATTCAATCGATCTACTTCATATGTGGGGAGTGCCTTGACATTGTTGAGAGGAGGATTAGGATTGTTTTTCAAGGACGTGCTTGATCCAATATGGCCACCGCCGCCATCAGCCATATTGGATTATAAGCAATTGGAACTTAGATTTTCTTGTCCGGACAATAACTCATGAACGATTTAACCGAGCAACTTCAAATTTGGGGTGTGCCTTGACATTGGTGAGAGGACGGTTGGAATTGTTTTCCAGCAATGTGCGTAATCTAATATGGCCGCCGTCAGCCATATTGGATTATAAGCAGTTTGATCTTGTCCGGACAATAACTGGAGTACGATTCAACTGATCTACTTCAAACTTGGGGAGTGCCTTGACATTGTTGAGAGGAGGATTAGGATTGTTTTTCAAGGACGTGCTTAATCCAATATGGCCACCATCGGCCATACTGGATTTCATTGGATATTAAGCAGTTTGATCTTGTCCGGACAATAGCTGGAGTACGATTCAACTGATCTACTTCAAAACTTGGGGAGTCCCTTGACCTTAGTGAGAGGACAGTCATGTATTATGTTTTATGGATGTGCATAATCAAATATGGGTGCCATCTGCTGTATTAGATTATGTTAAGCTCATCAGCGATATCTCCATTTTCAAATCATACTCTTATCAATGATATGAGATATCATCGACTCCAAAAAATCGACCATAGAGGTCCATGGCCCCCGCAGCAGCAGCGCCAGTTATGGTGGATTACATCCACCATAACTGGTGCTGCTAGCGGGGGACATGGACCTCTATGGTCGATTTTCACCCTTGAATTGCTGCACATCTACTTCTCAAGGTTATTACCCTTGAATTGCTGCCCATCTACTTCTCAAGGTTATTACCCTTGAATTGCTGCCCATCTACTTCTCAAGGTTATTACCCTTGAATTGCTGCCCATCTACTTCTCAAGGTTATTACCCTTGAATTGCTGCCCATCTACTTCTCAAGGTTATTACCCTTGAATTGCTGCCCATCTACTTCTTAAGGTTATTGTCCCCCGCTACTTAGTAGGGGGGGGACTTCCCTTACGGAAGAGCAGTATATACTTCTGTGGAAGTATACACTGCCACTATACTTCCACGGACCTCCCCTCTACTGCGGTCATACTTCTGAAACTCTGTGCAATTCCAGCTCTTTGCTTTATACTGCCACTATACTTCTGGCACTTACACTCTTGCTTTGTGTACTGCTGCTATACTTCTACAACTTGATCACATAAAATATAAATTCTATACTTCTGGTATACTGCCAATACTTTAGTAAATTTGAATACATCAGGTGTATACTGCTGTTATACTGCTACAACTTCAGCTGTTTCCTGTGTACACTGCTGTTATACTTCTACAACTTGTCCTTACCAAAAAAGGCTTTTGACTTGAAACTATGCTGCTGCTATACTTCAGTGAGAGGAATGCTGGGATAGGAATTCCTCATTAATTTGAAAAATAGGTCACCTGAATTTCCCTCCAGTGAGCACACAGTTGCTGTGTATCGCACATTGAAAGCAGATCTATGCAGTATGCCTCTTTTCTCTGTACAGCTTTGTTCATGAACTGATGCATGTAAGTAGCATTAATATATTAGATGCCAATGGGAAGAATTCCTCTTTCATTACATTCCCCATATTTTTCCAATACTGTATATTTTTCAAACATACTGAGGCCAACATTATGGCATGTCTGATCTAAAATTTATCATGGTGAGAATATAGGGGGCGGTATCAGCCAGGGCAATCAGTTTAATTACACCCCAAAACATGTTTAGGCCTACCATGTTATAATACATCATATGTCCATGTTATAATGTAGTAATATCCACCATATCCTGTGTGTATGATACATGCATGTGTCAATTTTTCCTGAAGGAGGATGCTTGTAAATACCATTTTTATTTAGGCCACACTTGGTATACGGGGCAATCTTATACTGCTGCTATACTTCAGCCTGTCTACTGCCACTATGATGCAGGCACACTTCCACTCTAATTCTACCATACTGGCCATATACTTCTGTCTATGCTGCTAGCCCTCTTCCATTACACTGCCTCCATACTTCTGTGAAGGGTTACAGCAGCTTAATTAACATAATGTCAGCATACTGCAGTCATACTTCCACTATACTTCTACCATACTGCTACTATACTGGCCATATACTTCTGTCTATGCTGCCAGCCCTCTGCCATAACACTGCCTCCATACTTCTGTGAAGGGTTACAGCAGCTTAATTAACATAATGTCAGCATACTGCAGTCATACTTCCACTACACTTCTACCATACTGCTACTATACTGGCCAATACTTCTGTCTATGCTGCCAGTCCTCTGCCATAACACTGCCTCCATACTTCCGTGAAGGGTTACAGCAGCTTAATTAACATAATGTCAGCATACTGCCACCATAATTCTACCATACTTCTGCAACACTTCTACAACTCACAAATTCAGTCTAAGCTACAACCAATTGTCTTGAGAAAAACAATCTCATGGAAGTATGCTGGCAGTATATACTTCTGTCATACTGCCATTATACTTTCAGCTGCTACTGCCACTGTACTTCTATTCTACTGCGGGTATACTTCCATTTCGTAAGGGTTAGAAACACCGGTGTCCATAATTCCGTAAGATTTTCTTGTCCGGACAATAACTCGTGAACGATTCAACCGATCAACTTCAAACTTGGGGTGTGCCTTGACATTGGCGAGAGGACGGTTGGGATTGTTTTTCAGCAATGTGCGTAATCCAATATGGCCGCCGTCAGCCATTTTGGATTATAAGCAGTACTATCTTAGATTTTCTTGTCCGGACAATAACTCGTGAACGATTTAACCGATCAACTTCAAACTTGGTGTGTGCCTTGACATTGATGAGAGGACGGTTGGGATTGTTTTTCAGCAATGTGCGTAATCAAATATGGCCGCCGTCAGCCATTTTGGATTATAAGCAGTTCGATCTTAGATTTTCTTGTCCGGACAATAACTCGTGAACGATTTAATCGATCAACTTCAAACTTGGGGTATGCCTTGACATTGGTGAGAGGACGGCTGGGATTGTTTTTCAGCAATGTGCGTAATCTAATATGGCCGCCATCAGCCATATTGGATTATAAGCAATTGGATCTTAGATTTTCTTGTCCGGACAATAACTCGTGAACGATTCAACCGATCAACTTCAAATTTGGGGTGTGCCTTGACATTGGCGAGAGGACGGTTGGGATTGTTTTTCAGCAATGTGCGTAATCCAATATGGCCGCCGTCAGCCATTTTGGATTATAAGCAGTACGATCTTAGATTATCTTGTCCGGACAATAACTCGTGAACGATTTAATCGATCAACTTCAAATTTGGGGTGTGCCTTGACATTGGTGGGAGGACGGTTGGGATTGTTTTCCAGCAATGTGCGTAATCTAATATGGCCGCCGTCAGCCATATTGGATTGTAAGCAGTTGAATCTTTTGTGGACAATAACTCGAGAACGATTCAACCGATCTACTTCATACCTGGGGAGTGCCTTGACATTGTTGAGAGGAGGATTAGGATTGTTTTTCAAGGACGTGCTTAATCCAATATGGCCACCATCGGCCATACTGGATTTCATTGGATATTAAGCAGTTTGATCTTGTCCAGACAATAGCTGGAGTACGATTCAACTGATCTACTTCAAAACTTGGGGAGTCCCTTGACCTTAGTGAGAGGGCAGTCATGTATTATGTTTTATGGATGTGCATAATCAAATATGGGTGCCATCTGCTGTATTAGATTATGTTAAGCTCATCAGCGATATCTCCATTTTCAAATCATACTCTTATCAATGATATGAGATATCATCGACTCCAAAAAATCGACCATAGAGGTCCATGGCCCCCGCAGCAGCAGCGCCAGTTATGGTGGATTACATCCACCATAACTGGTGCTGCTAGCGGGGGACATGGACCTCTATGGTCGATTTTCACCCTTGAATTGCTGCACATCTTCTTCTCAAGGTTATTACCCTTGAATTGCTGCCCATCTATTTCTCAAGTTATTACCCTTGAATTGCTGCCCATCTACTTCTCAAGGTTTAATATTACCCTTGAATTGCTGCCCATCTACTTCTCAAGGTTATTACCCTTGAATTGCTGCCCATCTACTTCTTAAGGTTATTACCCTTGAATTGCTGCCCATCTACTTCTTAAGGTTATTGTCCCCCGCTACTTAGTAGGGGGGGACTTAGAAACACCGGTGTCCATAATTCCGTAAGATTTTCTTGTCCGGACAATAACTCGTGAACGATTCAACCGATCAACTTCAAACTTGGGGTGTGCCTTGACATTGGCGAGAGGACGGTTGGGATTGTTTTTCAGCAATGTGCGTAATCCAATATGGCCGCCGTCAGCCATTTTGGATTATAAGCAGTACGATCTTAGATTTTCTTGTCCGGACAATAACTCGTGAACGATTTAACCGATCAACTTCAAACTTGGTGTCTGCCTTGACATTGGTGAGAGGACGGTTGGGATTGTTTTTCAGCAATGTGCGTAATCAAATATGGCCGCTGTCAGCCATTTTGGATTATAAGCAGTTCGATCTTAGATTTTCTTGTCCGGACAATAACTCGTGAACGATTTAATCGATCAACTTCAAATTTGGGGTGTGCCTTGACATTGGTGAGAGGACAGTTGGGATTGTTTTTCAGCAATGTGCGTAATCTAATATGGCCGCCGTCAGCCATATTGGATTATAAGCAGTTGGATCTTGTCCGGACAACAACTCGAGAATGATTCAACCGATCTACTTCATATGTGGGGAGTGCCTTGACATTGTTGAGAGGAGGATTAGGATTGTTTTTCAAGGACGTGCTTAATCCAATATGGCCACCATCGGCCATACTGGATTTCATTGGATATTAAGCAGTTTGATCTTGTCCGGACAATAGCTGGAGTACGATTCAACTGATCTACTTCAAAACTTGGGGAGTCCCTTGACCTTAGTGAGAGGACAGTCATGTATTATGTTTTATGGATGTGCATAATCAAATATGGGTGCCATCTGCTGTATTAGATTATGTTAAGCTCATCAGCGATATCTCCATTTTCAAATCATACTCTTATCAATGATAGGAGATATCATCGACTCCAAAAATCGACCATAGAGGTCCATGGCCCCCGCAGCAGCAGCGCCAGTTATGGTGGATTACATCCACCATAACTGGTGCTGCTAGCGGGGGACATGGACCTCTATGGTCGATTTTCACCCTTGAATTGCTGCACATCTTCTTCTCAAGGTTATTACCCTTGAATTGCTGCCCATCTATTTCTCAAGTTATTACCCTTGAATTGCTGCCCATCTACTTCTCAAGGTTTAATATTACCCTTGAATTGCTGTCCATCTACTTCTCAAGGTTATTACCCTTGAATTGCTGCCCATCTACTTCTTAAGGTTATTACCCTTGAATTGCTGCACATCTTCTTCTCAAGGTTATTACCCTTGAATTGCTGCCCATCTACTTCTCAAGGTTATTACCCTTGAATTGCTGCCCATCTTCTTCTCAAGGTTATTACCCTTGAATTGCTGCCCATCTATTTCTCAATGTTATTAGTTTAGACATTATGGATTACAGTGTAATTGACATATAATTGGGCACTTCTACAATATTATGTAGCCAATCAATGGCCCTGATTGTCACTTCCTTTTTGCCATTTCACCCCTCTTTATCCCTTCTAACCAATCAATATTCAGAACTGGTACTATACCTTCCCTATATTCACTGCCAAAAATACCCTACTTATTTAAGATAATGCCCTAAAATTTTCTTCCAAATTGAATTCCAACACAGCCGATTTTTCTCTGCCATTATTATCTGTCGTAATAAAATGAAAAAAAAAACTCTTTTTCATCACGAAGTTTTGTGCAGCCAAAAGCAGTAAATTTCAGACTTTTTGACTTTCATAGGTAACAATTCCCATGCCTGTACACTAAACATTGGTAACATGGAGAAGAACTAAGATAAACATAAGACATGCAATAATAATCAGGCTGAATTGATATTATTCATAGTCTGATGTGACTGTCGATGAAGTTTGGAAGAATATCAAGGATGCTCTATGTAGTTACCAAAGCTGCTTTCTTCATTCGAAGGAATGGAGGCGAATAATGACTTAACAAATAATGAATATCATAACACCAACTAGACTCCCATTTCTCTGGAATTACCTTGAAAAATAAAGCGAAAGTGGGATATGTTTGGACTGGTGAGTTTCATCGCCAACTCTCTGAATTATAAGGGAATTTACCATTCTTCCTATTCATCTGTTATGCAAGTCTCCCATCCTGTACCAGATGTAAAGTATCTTTACCAAGGTTATCTCCCTTTTCCCAGGTCCGTTACTGTACCATTTTGCTGACATGCCCAGCGAGAGCTCTATTGAACTGAGTTATGAAGACGTACGATCTGTGATTATAAAGTTTGGTTTTGAATTTGAAGTAAGTATGATTGTCCATATTGACAGAATTGTAAGCAACAATATTTAAGAATGATTTTATCCCTCAGAATCACTTGGGGGTCCTGTCACAGGCATCCCAGTACGTGGAGAAGGGACAGGGTTTGTACACCTTGAACCTTCCAATTTTCAAGGCCTTTTCAAAGTAAGAGTTTATGTTTTCCAGGGGTTATTCTAGCCCAAAATTGTTCATAAACTCAATTTCAAAATTTTGAAAACTCAATTTTTTTGCTCGCCTACGGCGCGCCAAAAAATTCTACAAAACTCAATATTTTTGCCTTTTTCATCAAAAAAATGATGAAACTCAATTTTTCCAACTTTTTCATCACACCAATTACAGAACTGAGGTTGGTCATATGTTTAGTCATATGTTTACGACACTTCTTCAGAGACCAACAAATACTGACAATTCTATTTACATGAATTATATCACAGTCTACAACAACATTGCTAAAATAACTCCGTGTTACGAGATAACTCATTGGCCCAAACCATGACAGGGTGCCGTGTATCATCCAACAATTGAAGGCGACATTAGCACGACGTGTCTTCTTAGAGCAACAACAACATATAGAACTGCTGCTGCATTGTCGATCAAGATATAAACTTCGGCCTAAGATAGTCAGCCGTTCTTGTTACATGCATGTTTTGTGCACTCCGGTACAACCACACCAAACCACAGTACGGCTGTTAATAGGTTGTTTAGCATGACCTCATGCTAAAACATACATGCTAGATGCTATAATTATTAATTATTGAAGCTAAATTTTTTACCGTTAACAGAGAAGATTGTGATCGAATACCTGGCAACATTCCTGTTTTACAGATTTATACACTCTGAAATACTCGCATTTCTTTTACACTGACTGAAGATAGGGATTCTCTGTCCACGGCGACGAATTTTGTATGTCCGTCGTCCTCAAGCTACGAGTATTCGTCGACAGTCTGTTGTCATTGTTGTTGTCGGGAATGAAGACGTGAAGCACTCGACCACTTCGCTGAAAAGCGTTTCATCAGATAAATGGATGGTTAAATGAATTGGTTGATGAGGAAACAACTGATCCATAAACTAAAACCACGATGGCTTTGGTACGCGACCGTCAAAAGTGCCGGAGTTAAAACTTTACTGCCACGTGCTGGACAAGAGGGAATCCTCGCTAGAATGTGAACCAAGATGGCGGCTCTTCAGTCGCCTTCGCGCTGACTCGCGCTGTGACGGTTCATTCGTTTTACTTAGATTTGCTTACTTATTTCTTTTACGACCAATAATTACTGATAATTAAAATACATGCGGCATTATTTATCTCCAAAATATTGATGCGGGCGGGTCATGCGAAACAACCTATCAACTGACAACTGGTATGTTGTGGGAAAACTAAATCACCTTGTATTCCTGGACTTCCAAGCATTACATACTGCAGCAATTTCTTTCCTTCTCAATACTTGAATGTTCGCAAATGGCATAAAAGAATGTAACCAACAGTAATAAGGGATTTTGTGATGTCAAGGATAAAATTCAAGGACTTTGCAGGACCAACAGGCAAAAATCTGGAATTTCAAAACCAGAACTCGGTCAAAACTGACACTATGATAGATATAGGGTTTCACTGTATACTGTTCATGCATCAACTTTGCCATCTGGCTGCGACCCCTGTGCAATTTCGATCTGCAACTTGAAAACTGAAATTTACAACAACAATGCCAAAAATCCCCTACTTATTTAAGATAATGCTCTAAAATTTTCTTGAAATAAGATAATTTTACTCAAAATAATAAGTTAAATTTTAAGAAAATTTTTAAGATTTTGTTTCCTGTTTAAGTAAAATTTGGATTGGGTGAGTATATTTTACTTAAACAAGGACAAATTAAGAATTTTTCTTAGAAAAATCTTGTTTTAAGAAAAATTAAGAATTTTTCTTGTTTAAGTAAAATATACAAATTTTACTTAAACAAGAAAAAAAGTCTTAAAAATTTTCTTAAAATTTAACTTATTTTGAATAAAATTATCTTATTTCAAGAAAATTTTAGGGCATTATCTTAAATAAGTAGGGTATTTTTGGCAGTGAATGGACTGCTCTTCCCATTATTTCAATACGGGACAACTCCTGTAATGTGATTGCATACATACACCTCTCTAATTACAAGGCTGTTAATATTTCAAAGGTTTCATATTGGTGGAATAATGATAAAAATATCGGTCAATCTACTTCACTTGGTTTAATTTGAAGTATTTTGTCTTACAGAAGCTTTTAATAAGTTGGTTCCTCAAGCCGGACTCGCAAACCATCACTTATCTTCCCTTGATTGTGGCATCACATCTGAGCAGCCACCCGGAGACTGAACGTTACAAGTTTTGTGATGTGACATCACAACCCAGCGTGAAACAAGGACAGATAAGCGATGGCCGATTTCATTTCTGAAATTTGCCTGGCTTGAGATACCAACTTTGATGCAGTTTTCAAGAGCTACTATGAGACAAAATACTTCAAATGAAACTGAATGAAGTAAACGGGCTGATATTTCCATCATTAACTAATATCCCATGAAAAGGCCTATTCATCATGTAAGGAAAACATAACAGGTGACTACATGTGGGGAACCTTTGTTAAACCTGGAAAAGCTACCCGACAAGCAGCATTGCACACAGTGTTCCCGGTTTGATGAACTGCCCCATGAAGAGAATAAAATGTAACAATTTGAAGAAAAAAACTGAATTTCACTTTTAAGAGTACCCAAATCGGAAAGTACCATTGTTCAGCCATAGTTTGGCTCAAATGGCCCCTCTCTGACATGCCGTTGATTTTTAATTTTGACTTTATAACAACGCCCTCCATTTTTCTGTAGTGGGTTTTTTAATGCCTCGTGTTTTGAAGTATAGTAACTGTTGATGCTCATTTTTTGTTACTATACATTCATATAATTCAAGAAAAATATTCCTATATTTCTCCTATATATCTACTTTAATTTGAAATTTTTTTTTCTGCTAGAAGCTTTCAAACAGTTGGTGCCTCAAGCCCAGCTCAGGTTTATAAACTATCATTCCTTGTCTTTCCTGGATTATGATGTCATTTCAAACCAGCCGCCCAAATAATTTGGAGCATTTTTGTAGGAGACAAAATACTTCAAATAAAACTGAATGAAGTAGATATGATGACTGTTCCATCATTAACTAACCCATGAAGAATATGAAAATCTTTGCATTTCACTTTAAAGTTTTCCAATTTGCTGTATTTTTCAGAAAGAAGAGATGGATATGAAATCTACATACACACAGTGTCCAGAGTCCATGTTAACATATCAATACAACTGTGTCTTCTTTGTCGTACGTAAACCTGCGTCTGACAGTAATATCAACAGATAAACAATTCTGGAGAAACTTTTTAAACTCAGTTTCTGAGATGTTCTGTTCTGTTCCAATCAAACACACTATACGATGATGTGTTAGATCATGAAATAACTGCCCTGCATTTAGTAACAGTACTTTGTGATGAATTCCATAATATTCAGCCTGGTGAGAAAATAAGAAAGTAAGTTTTGTGCTGCGGATAATTGTTCAACTCGCACACATCACAACAATAACTGCAATGTTCAGAGAAGACCTATCATGCTGAATGGACATTTCCATCCATAAGATGGCTTGCGAATCGTGTGTCTCCATTATCACTGAGCGATATCCGATACTTTACCGTATTCTGTTTGGCCTTCATCCGGCGAAGAACAGACTCGAGAAATCTGATAAATTACAGGTTTTCATAGCACTTCGGAAACAGATGTTGCCTGGGCTTACAAAATATATAGGTATGAATAACTTTCGTATCATCCAAGAGGTGTGGTAGATCTGTAATTTTGAACAAGTAGGACATCACATGACTCGAAAATGACGGATTACGTTGGGGTTACGTCGGTAGATTTTAGCCGATTGACTGACAAAGTCACGTGGTATTGATTTCTGGAAATTCCTTTTGCAGTTGCCGGAAGTATGCTGAAAATGGATCCACACGATCCCAGGGTCAGTCTTAGCGCGTATAGATGACCCAGATGGTTACAGGTTGGCTGAATGGACTGCTATTGCTCACACTGCTTTGAATATGTTGAAAATTATCAAATTAGGAGTTGCCCTGTTGATGCTTCACTGGTATATTGGCAGAGAGTATTTGCAAATTTGGACTTGGTCCAACGGGTATTCTGTGCCATGTAATCAGTTAATCAGGGATCAAATTCAATGGCTCATCACATGAAGATTTTAGTTCTCATGTATGAATATTAATTAACCCTCCGTAGAGATGCAAAAATAGCACCAGGGGAAGTATCTTTAGAGAATACTACTATACTTAACTGCATATAACTATAGTGATGAAGCAGTATTTGTATTATTTATTGCTACAACCAAAAAAGCAGTTTAGCTAAAATCACAAATAATTTAATGATTGAAATTTGAGGGATGAATTGTTATAAAATCGCAAATATTGTGTCAGAGCAATTATAGAAAAATATACCGGGGGGGGGCAGAAGGCATTTACTTTTATTGACATTTATGCATAGCAACATCAACTTTGTTAAAAATCATTAGAAGCATTTTTCTGCTTTCCCTGAATGGTTTACGGTCATGTGATTATGCATTGATGAGTTTAGATCATGAACATTGGATGACTTCAATGAAATACAATTGTAAAGATGAATTTTTATAAATATATTGAAATGATAATGAAATAACTAGGTGTACATGTGAGAATTTGCTATGAATCTTGATATACAATGAGTGGTGCTTTGATATTAAAATTATTCAATGAAGTTTTATTAATTTGAGATTTTATCAATGTTCGATTCAAGATGAAACTTACAGAAGTTTATCAATTTTCTATACATTTTCCTATCTAAAAAATGTTGACTTGAAAAAATAACATAATACACGCCAGGTCAGCTGTCAGTTTTGGTGATTGTTCATTGATTTTGTGAGGGAGAGGAGCCAATTATTAGGTTTTAATATGAATTGTTGATTATTGAAGTACCGTACATGTGGAATACTAGATTTTTGTTTTGTGTGAGATTTGTAAACATATTTCAGAGTTTTCATGCTATTTTTTGTTTCAAATACACAAGTGAGTTGACAGCCAGTACATTCTACTCCTCGGGCAATTTTGGAAGCGAAGTCCAGGATGCGTAGCACAAGTCGGGATGCGAAGGCAGGATGCGAAGCGCAAAGTCACCGCACCTGACTTGATTTCGCACTTGATTTCACATCCTGCCTTCGTCCTTCGCAGCCTGCCTGTGTGTGTCAGTCCAGATTCATTAACACAGTACACCGATGTCCCTTCTCGGCCATCATAGTTCTCAGTGCTTTGCACGGTTATGTTAAAAGGTGCAGCAGGTGTACCCACAGAACTCATTTGTTGTCAAATCTCCGCTTCCACTCGGAGTACTAGTGGGCTGTCATATTCTAGCTTGATATTAGTACATCTGACAGAGCACCGACCACCATCTTCTTATCTCTCATAAATATGCAGTATTTTACACAATCTGATTAAAACTAATAACCGCTCCTCTATCGGACATGTCGCTAATTAAGATCTGGGACAGTCTGTATCTTAAATCTGTCGCACATGTCAGACTGGCGACCAATCACAGTCCAACTTAAACGGGCGAATAGGTGCCTGTCCGATTATCTCTGTAGTGAATGTGCAGAAAAATCCAACCCAGGCGGCTGATGAAGTTCTTGCTCTCCATGAGCAATCACCGAAGATTATTATTTGCTCGGATAGGCACCTCTTCGCCCATTGAACTTGGACTGTGATTGGTCGCCAGTCTGACATGCACGACAGATTTAAGATACAGACTGCCCCAGATCTTAATTAGCGACATGTCCGATAGAGGAGCGGTTATTAAATCTATCAGATTGTATTTTACACACATCAGTTAATATGACCCAACAGTAATAAGTTACCAATATTAATTAGTCAGTGAAATCATCCATATGGTCATGATGGTCCCTGGTAACCTTCCAAAGAAATCAGACAACTTCAATTGAAAACTTGAAATGAAGGATACTTTGCTTTACTGGTAAGTAACAACAGCTTGTAACTCAATCATATCAATATTTTCATAATTCAAGCTCGATATTTGCAGAAAGAATTAGGAATCCGGCCGCCTCTGTAGTGCAGCCTGAAGTAATTACTTTATTATTCGGGAGTGGCGTTTGTATCTAGGCTAGCTCTGTTCACCTATCCTTGACTCAATAAAATATTGTTTAAACCATTACTTAATTAAACTAGAGCCTTAGGCACTGAAACGGGGCTATTTAAATGTAAAATAGGCTGTTGGAATATTTCCACTAACTCTTTGATGTTCAGTTCCATGGTGAAAAGCCATACAATTTGTAGTCTCACATATTTCTCTCAATAAACACATACATATATTTAAAAAAATAACTTGTGACTGATGGGACAGACATTTATTATGAAACCAACCTGATGAAATGATAGATAATGTCTTCTCTGCATGTCACCGATATTTTTAAAATATTTTTACTTTTTTCAGATTATAGAAAGCATATCCTTCAGCAGTAAATGACAAAAGATGAATATTTAGATACAATGTAAAATCCTCAGGATTAGATGGACTGGATCTATGCTGGGATGTATCCTATCATGGCATATTATATACATGTACCTCCACCTGCCAGTTCACTCCTAGTGTGGAAGGTGATAAATTATTACAATGGTTGTATGCAGACTTGTACATGTAGCTTACTGGTATCTAAACAGAATGACTTGGACTTTGACCCTATCAATTGACCCTATCAGCTAAGTGAATCAAGCCATTGACCTGGGTCATGCAGTGTCACGCATGTGTCTTTGTTCTAAAAGCTATAGAGGGTCTGGTGGAGGGATGTTTGTGTATTAGCCCTATTAAGTTACATACCCTGTATACAATTTCTGCAAGAATGGAAGCCTAGAAAATTAGAATTTCTTGCCAACATGGCAAACATATGATAAGTCTGCCTTAAACTATTTTCTTCTGTATATGTTAAGTGTTCTAATAAAGTTTTTTATCAACCAGCAATTTATGACATCCTTTCAGGAAAACACTCTAAGTCAACCTCTGAATAGTATCCATTTTGTATTCAGGCTCTAAAGCAGGAAATCTCTGTGAAAATGACATATGAACATATATAAGAATAGCAGAAAATATTTAACTTCACTAATATAGACCAGGTGAAACAAAATCTAGCCAAAATAGTTGATCAAACTATCTGCAGTAGCTGAATAACTTGAGGACTTTTTTCTTCTGCTCTTCCTCTCAAAGCCTAAAGCAGTTAAATAAACAACCAGTCACCCTGGCAACGGTACCAAATTTTCTCAATTTTCCTGACTACAATACAGGACCATTAGTCCCTACGGGACATAGCCCCGTAAAAATATGTACCGTAAAGTGTAGACTGTTCAATAATCGATGGTAAATCCTCTTATATTTCAATCACAGGAAGTGAAATTTCACAACATAAAATTGGGGATGATACAAATTTATTACAGGAAATTGACCCAAAATTGTGTAATAATCCATTATTTCTGTGTTGTTTTAATGATTTTAGAGGTTTATCAGAAAGTTAGATTTTGGGTACTTGAATAATTATAGGCCTTATCCTTTTCCCCCCGTTTGGTATGTTCAGGATAGCAGGAGAAAATTGTCTTTATATACAGTATTAATATGTCCGTATAGGACGTTGCCACTGGTTCGAGTCTGATTTTCATCCAGACGTACTAATAATCATGGATGTAACCTTTGTGATTTAAGGAAATATATATACTGATTGAATATCATGTTTTTTTCTTATTATATGCCCACCCAAAAGGCAGACATATTAGGTTATGGCGAGTTTTCTGTCTATGGTTGTAAGTTTTTTGTGAGTGGATACACTAGGTGGAGACGATATCACGTACCAAAATTGAGGTCAAAGGTCACTGTGGCCTAAAAATCTTTGAAACTTTGCTAATTTTTTTAGGAGTGGAGACTATGTTGCGTACCAAAATTGAGATCAGATCAAAGGTCACTGGCCTAAAAATCAGGAAATCTTTGTTTCAGCTCTGTCTATTATCTGTTATAGGTTTCTAATTAAAGTTGCAATGTTATGTGAGTGATCAGGTATCGCTAACCAAACTTGAGGTCAAGGTCACAAAACTGTTTTGTAACCAAAATGAAATACATGTTATACGTACAGTATATACTGTATAAACAATTGGAAAAATTTTCTCTTCCACAGTTGGACAGATCACGACCAATATATTTCAATGCTAATAGGTTCAATCTCGAAAATTCTTCAAGGTAGTTTCAGAGTGATAAACCAAACAGAAAAACATTCAATTCTAGCAGCACAAATTTTTTTATTAGCCAATCTGTGTTCATAATTTATAGTATTTCCATGGCAACAACTGTGCTCGTAGCCATATGACCGACATATATTTACTGATATATATACTCTGCATATATTCAGCTCCTGAACAGGAAGTAGATCTCTGGCAAACAACAAACAAGGTTATATTCATATATATATTAAATACAAAATGATGTGGATAAAAAAAACTTTATGTGCATAGTAAAGCTTAAAATGATGATACCATTACACAGCGAGACTGAAGTTTCCATATAACGAGATATAATAATTGACAAAATCATTTCTGGATCATGTCTGTCGGGGTACCATACCTTGTTCTCTTTAATACAATCATTCATTAACTTGGAATCAGGGTATGAAATAGACAAACAAATTCTAGTTGCCCATCGGCAAGCACGGGCAACCAACACATCCAAATGCATTGCAATTTGGATAGAATTTGGTTGCCCAAAGGAAATTTAGGTTGCCCCTGGCAACCGGGGAAAGGGCTATTTCGCACCCTGATTGGAAAATAAAACATTGTAATAACAGACATAATCTGAATTCACGCCCATATATGGTAAACAATCTAATTAACCAATCATAGGACGTGAACAGTTGACAATATTGTCCGGAAAGCCAGAAGATAAGAAATTATTTCTATTGCTATCTTGATTTTACGAAGCGATCAAACTGGTCAAAAGAGTTTTTAAGACAGCTTCAGTATTATCAAAGTGTTTTAAGGGGGTTGTTGAATTTAATTAGGTGACTGATGGGGTCCTTGATGGTTCACAATTATGGTTTCAACAAACAGGTGGTTAAAAGTTGACATTAGATAGAAAAATCCACCTTTACAGATACAAAGCAAGTTAGTTTGACTATCTCTCACTTTCCTGTCACAGGCTGTGTAAGACAAAAGTGATATGGAAAGTTAGTTTCACTTTGGGGGATATTTTGCCCCTTGTTTGCAAAGAGAAAACTGCTACCGAGTTTGTAATTGGCATCAATATGAAAACCTTCCTCTCCAACAGTTCATGATGTCATTGTGCTTCAAGGATGGCACTAATAAAGCATAACATGTGTAGCGAAATTGTTTTGGACTGGCCACACAGCATTGCAAAACCACAAGATGCTACGCAGATTTTCAGCATTTTCAGATCAGTTAATACTACAATACAAATACCTCTACATTGAATTGTGTCTGTTTTTTTGTTTTTTTTTTCTCTAAATTAAATTGTACTTCGATATATGAGAGAACCAACACACACACAGTTGGCCTCTTTGAATTTATCTTGAAACCTTTGCATTTCGCCTTACCCCAAAACATCATGGTGCAGGGACATAGACTTTCCTTCACATACAACAATTACAGATATTCTCATTCAATTACATGTAGTCCTCTCGGCATGATCTGTTGGATCCAGTATTTTTTGTGGAGTGGAAATGATGCCGTACAAATGTGTTAATTACAAAGATAATTAATGTTACCCTTTGTCTCCAATCCTGTACAAAAACCCTGTATACAAGCATGGAATGATGGCTAGATATGGTATGAACAGTTAAATGTTGCAATTTGGATAGAATGCAGGATGCAAGGAAAATTTGTCAAATTTAGAACCAAATTGACAGAAATGTGAAATATTGAAAGGACGTGATCTTGGGTTGTGGCCTCCCCACCCCATTAACCATTGAAAATAGTGGAATCCCCTGTGCCAAGTCAACTTAAATATTCTGTACAAAAGTTTTATAGATTATATGTACGCATAAAAAGCAGAATAAAATGACAACCTCTGCATGGTCTATAAATTAAAACTACTACAATTGTGTCTGTACTTGAGACAGCTAAGCATTAAATATGGCAAAACAAAACAAATACAACCCTTGCATAGAAAACGAAAGCACTAACACAAAAGAGGCATAATAAAACCAAAAAAAAAGCGATATTGGATTTAGATGGATCTGATTTGTTTCTACATACATGTAGACCATAAAAATCAGATCTCTAGAAAAAAATGTAAACTACACTTATCTCTCAATATAAGGTTGTCTACATGATTCCTTGTTTCCTGCGAACTGGAATTTGGTTTAATGTCACACTCAATGTTATTTCACTTGAATGGTGACAGCCATTTTGGTTGGTGGAGGAAGCCAGAGTACTCAGAGAACCACCACCCATCAGCAAGTAACTGGCAAAATTTCATACATGCACCAGCGGCCTCAAACCCATGCCAGTACTTTAACATAGGATAGTGTATGACAGGTTAACATGTTACATGCTATAATGAAACCTGCTTGACAAAAATGTTTCCTTGTTATGAGAGACAAGTGTAACTCTCTTTTCAATTGGTAATTGCACAATGAAGACTGCAAAGAAAACACATCGATTAAATCTGAAATACTGTAATTCATGTAAGAGGAGTACCAGGGTTCGTACGGGGCCTGGAAAACCTTGAAAATCACCAAAATGGCATTGAAATTTTACCTGATGGCCTTGAAAAAAAAACCACATTGACAATGGCCAAGATTACGAACTCTGAAGGACGATAATTGAAATAATGCAAGTTATAGTTTAAGCATGGAGAACAAGTGGCTGGTGATGGTGTCTACAACATTCACAGCACAATAATTCACCTAACTTCATGCCCGCCTTTACAAGTAAATCTAAAGCAGAGTTACAAACAAGTTAGACTCCAACCATACATGCATAGTCGTGTTCAATACTGGAAGTTGGAACATCAATTACAGATTAATCAGCTCATGCATGCACCATCTTCATACACAAGTCAGCTTCTCTGTACACACTTCAAATTGGAAGTGTGAATGGAGAAGTCAACCGGTGTATGGAGATGATGGTAATGCACAAACTTGGGCAATTTATTACATTTCTAGATACAGCATATTATTATTATTGTAATAATTACGTATTCAAACAAAGAGAGAATCAGAGTAAATTGGATGAAGTTGAATACGAAGTTGAGTCCAAAATATGGATTTGAGAGTTCATCAAATGATTGTATAATCCTTGCATGTTCAATACAAATACAGTCACAGTACATTGTAAAATGTCAATTGGAGTAAGATATGTCAATTAGCCAGTTCAATTATACACAAATAAAATGGAAATTCCAAGAAGAATGTTGGCAAGAAAATATGGAAAATATAAACAGAAATAGCAATTCAAATTCAAATTCAATGAGAATTTCAGGCAATTACAGTAACATTTAAGAACACAAGATTGAAACTTTGAGCTGATGAGCAGAATAAAACTAACACCACCTGACCATTGATAGTCCATAGACACTGATAGACAATAATGTGTCTAAAACTAACACATCATAAATGTGTTTTTATCTATGCTGACCAGTGAAGAAGTATCACCCATGGTATATTCCACGAAAAACTTCTCTTCTCACCTTGACCAATCAGAGCGGAGAATAGTATTTGAGTCTATAACAATGACCACCTGTATTTAAGGACTGCAGTATAGAAGTCCCCCCAGTGAGTTGTTCATGTTAAATTGCCTTAAGTGTGTTAAGAGACTGGACATTTAAGACAGACTTGACCGTATACAGAATATGTTAATCAGTCTCGGATGTGTCAAAGGTCGATCTGCTTGATTTTCGTGAACAATTCTGTGATGACGTAGTATTATCAACACTTAAACATATTTAAAAACCCAGAAAATGTGACACCACCTATATTAACATTTCACAAAATTAAAATATACCTGGTTATTATGACACGTCAATACCTGAATGTCACAATTAATATGGTACAAACTAAGAAATGTGGTAGCCATCATTGAAAATATTCAAAATCAACCAATATGTGCTAACAACAGATACATTTATAGCAACTTTTATTACTGCAGATCACTGAGGTCTGGAAATATGAAAGAATGCATGTATGCGTAAATTTCATATAATCCAATGCGGAGAAGTTCAAAACTATGAAACTGAGGTATGTAGAAGAGGGAAGGTGATTAGTAGTGCGTAAATGTACTATGAAATAACTATACAAAAAGGATGAATCAACAGTGCTAGTGCTGCAATCAGGGAAATAGTAACAATATGTCAAATATGTATCTAGTATCTTAGTTACAATGTACTAACAAGGTGATCTGGTTATCAAAGTAACAATATGCTACTAAGATTATCTGGTTATGATAATTAAATTATCCGGTTTCCATAGTAACATTATAATTAAATTATCTGGTTACCATAGTAACAATATAATAATTAAATTATCTGGTTACCATAGTAACAATATAATAATTAAATTATCTGGTTACTATAGTAACAATAGGCTGCAGTAATTAGACAATTGATTACAATGGTAAAACTGCTACGGTAATTAGAATGATTACTACAGTAACAATACGATAATTAAATTATCTGGTTACCATAGTAACAATATAATAATCATTAACAATAGGCTGCAGTAATTAGAGACCATTGATTACAATGGTAAAACTGCTAATTAGAATGGTTACTATAATAACAATATGCTAATTAGATTTCGCTCTACACAAGCTTCAAATAATGTTAATATAACAAATCTTTAAAACCACAGATATTATAACATATACATGTATTACGTGGACAAAAGTATTGTGCCTTATAACAATGTGACCCACACTAACTAGGATAATCCACATATTTTCTAACTGTTTGGGTTGTGGGAAGTATGAACATTGATATTGCTAGGAAATTGGTACATAGCAATGATGCCACTCCATAAAATATAGGAAATCTGACAAGCATTCATTGATGCACAAGTTTTTGCAGGTCCAGATCTGTATAATCTTTCATTCATCACTGATCACCAAATGTTAGGCATGACCTACATGCATCATACTAAATGTCTCTGAAACTTAATTTCCATTCTGAGTCACAAACATTTTGAGGTATTCCCTGATCACATATGCGTTATAAACCAACAATGGCATGAATGGGAACAGGTAATAAAACTCATCTCAGTAAAACTTCACATCGACAACTCAAACTTACGATGTGGTGTGTTCAAACATCAACTTATGACAGATGGGGCCAGATTCATGGACAAGGTTGTGAATATCGCCTCCTGGCAATCTTGTTCCTTATCATGTAGGATGAGATTGCAACAAAGTAAAAATCAAAATTCTTTAAAGATAACTTCATTGTGAGAATGTACCGAAGTACATGGAACCTACTCCCTAAAATATGCTAACGAGTACACAGGTAGACCATTGCCTCAATGTCCTAGTGATCTGTACAATTATTCAACTGAATCAGTGAATATGAACAAATACATGTATGTGAAATGATGATCAATAATGGAGATATTACATACAGAATACATTAACATTCCCACAACAACAACAAACTGGGTGTAAGGTTTACACCAAAACTTCACGATGTTTATTTGCCATGGGGTTTTTGCTTCCTCTGCATCTTCAGTTATAACATATATGTAAGTCACTAGGCCTAATCTTTGTCTCTGGAAGCACAAATATTCCAGTATCTTTGCTTCAATGTTGTTCACCATAACTTTTCAAATGACCTTGACCTTTGACAATGGAATCATGCAGCATTGCACAGTTTCAACCTCATTTCAACCTTTCTCATTGAAGAGCTACAATCTAAGAGAGGAGAACACATTTCAGCATGTCATATCCACAGGATTCACTCAGGAACTGTCTCTCCAGTATCGACTCGGAAAGCTGAAGTATCATTCTTATGCTAAGCTAAAGCACCTGCATGTGCCAAACCCGAACTTAGACGGATTCATCTCAATAATCCATATGAGTGATGACCAATCATCAGACAGTACTTGACTGGGTTAACAGAGTCTCGATCACCTTTCTTGTGTCAGGGATCCCACACTTCTTGAAAAATATTTTTCCAGGACTTTCAGGGATCTAAATCAACTGCCATTTCCAGGATTTTCAAGCATCTTTCAAGCATTATATACAGAGAGATTTATTGCATTCTTAATGCTCGCAAATGGCATACAATAATGTAACCAACGACATAATAAAGAAATATTTTCCATCAAGGCTCTGAAACAAATGAATTTATTTCATTCAAGGACTTTCCAGGACCGACAGACAAAAATCTGGAATTTCAAGGCCTGGAAAGTGGTGATATAAAATTCAAGGACTTTCCAGGTTTTCAAGCACCCGTGGATACTCTGTTGTCTCTCAAATACACCAATACTTCCTACATTGACGTCTTAATCAGCAGTCACTTTGCATGCTGAACTACCTCCTCTATTCACATGATTGTGTACTTCTAAAATGAAGAACAAAAGCCTTACTTAAAGCTGTGATCACAAACAGTTATTTCCCTTATCAGAAATCTCTCTGCCAATCTGTCAGATCTGCTGTCACCACAAACAATAACCTCCCTTGACAGAAATCCCTCTGCTAGATCTGCTGTGACCACCAACAATTACCTCCCTTGTCATAAATCCCTCTGTCCGATATGTGACCACCAAAAGTTATTTCCCTTTGACACCTGTCGGTCTGCAAGATCTGCCGTCACCACCAACAATTATCTCCCTTTGACAGAAATCCCTCTGCCAGTCTGTCAGATCTGCGGCTGATGTGCAAAACTATATCCACTTTTCTCTACAGAAACACGCTTTAACACTGAACCCTGTACAGACAGACAATGCTTTCAAGTCTGCATGCATATATAAGCCACATCCATAATATTGAGCGACTGGTGCTGCCTCCACGAAAATCACATATTAGTCTGTGGGTGCCAAACTTATATACTGCCTGGAGGTCTACCACACCTGGGCTACCATTTAGTTACAGAATGGTCTACTACAGGTGCTAGTATAATTAATCTACATGTACCATGCACACAGGTATTCCACATAGAGAGGTACAATAGAATGTCAATACCAAAACATGGATCATTTGACTAAAGATATTGATACCAAAATGGCTTGATGACACTCTCAAGTAAAGCTTGCTTGGGGAAAAAGTACCCTGTATGCTAGATCTGTACATAGCTACCAAATTTGCAGGGTCCTCAAGGAAGGTATTTGGGTTCCTTCCATCTTATTGGCTTCACAAGGTCTTTAAGGATGAAATGAAGCTACTCATACCAGATAGAGTTAAATCAATGATCACACCTGTCAAGGTAGCCAGGTAATCTGACGGAATTGACAGGTTACTGTATGGAGTACAGGTGTGTCCATCTGATAGCTGGTGATAGGTAAACATGGTCGACCAGACGTTAACAGTTACTCTCGCCAGGGCCACATGACATGTCTCGTATCAGGATAAGCTCCTCCTCCAATTGTCGGATACGTTTGTCCTTCAGTACGACCTGCTCCTTCAAACTACGGATCTCCTCCACCTGACGGAAATATGCCTTCTTCAACTGGAATACACAAGGGAGAGCAATCAGTATGAAGTAACCACAAAATTTTGCCTAAACATGGAATAGAAATATGGTGCAGTTAACAATCAACAGAGGCGAAATAATTGGGAGTTTTCAAATTTAATTGGAGATTCAAATTACTGAAGAGATTTACCATAATGTACAAAATTAAGGAAAGTCTAAATTATTCATTAAGTTAAAGAAAGAAAATCAACGGATATATATGCGTGTTTAAAGAACCGTTAATCGACTAATGAAACCAGAAATAAATTAAAATTTGATTCCTTTTATTCAAAGTTAAATGTAATTGTTTTTCTTGGTCTACAATGCAACGCATATTATAAAGGCCTGTTCTCATGATGCAATTTGTAGTAATGATTCGGCGGGGAATCCCCTGATCTGTAGCATGCAACTAATCGTATGAAATAGGACTGGTTCTATTTCATACGACTTGTAACATGCGACTAAAATCATACGGGTATTCTCACGATGCAACTCGGTTGTATTCTACAAGTTGTTACAACAATCGCACAGTGAGAATGGGCCTTAAGTGAGTGAACATGATTTAACGTCGCTTTCAACTATATTTCAGTCATATCAAGACATTGGGTCCTATTCCTTTTCACACCCGGGAACCCCACGGGTGCCTCAGTTAGTCACCTCTTACGACAAGCTGTCGGAGGAGCTGAGACCTATTCTTACCATGACCTGCGGTGTGCACAATGACAGCCCAGGTCAATCCCCGGAAGCCCCACCGTGAGAATGGACCTTAATCATCATAGGAATGATATATCCCGGTTTTCAACTAACATGTATGTGGCATGTAATCTACACTCAATACATGTAATTGGAGTTTTTCGGGGGGTTTTGTTTTTGTTTTTTGTTTTTACTTTTGAAGTGTATGTCAATATGCTGTACCAGTACATGTTTTGTTTCTGGTTTTATGTTACTGCGGACTGCGTATCATTTTTATATGAAGTCAGTTTTTGTCAGGAATGTTAGGGACTCTTGTGCAATGAATAATAAAAAGCTTCATTCAGAAATAAAGGTTAACGCAGGTCGATCGACCAAGAATAATTAAGTCTCTTTTGTTCTTGCACTTGCATTTGTAGAATCAAAGGATTTTTTATTTTAAATTGTCATCATTTTATTATCAGATCTGAATGATATAATCTGAAATCTGTCAGTCGAGAAATAGCCGGTGTCCGACAGGCCTTTTATTTTTTTTTTGACCTTGTGATTTAGTGAGTGAATATGATTTAAAGTTGCTTTCAACAATCTTTCAGTCATCTAGCGACATTTAGGTCCTATTACATTTCACACCCGAAAACCCTATGGGTAGGGTCCTATTCCTTTTAACATCCGGGAGAGTTTGGGTACAGAAATATTCCTTTTCACACCTGGTAACACCACGGGGTGTACCAGTTAGTAACCTCTTACGACAACCAGGCCCATAAATTGTTACCATGAACTGGGGTGTCACGACGACAATCTAGGTCGATCCCCGGGAGCCCCATGGGATGGGATGAATAATGATTGATCGTGAAATGATTTAGTACATTGAAACATTGAAAATAGTATGAAAAGAAAGATGTGAGAAGAGGAGGAGGGGGAAGGGTATTGATGTTACAGTGTGGTTTAGTAATTGTGTGTTAAAGATGTCCGCTGGTGGTTTTTGGCTTTGGCAGCCATTTTGCCTGTTTTTCCTATTGGATTATCTCCCTTTCCTAGGTTAAGATATAGGGATTTCCTTTAAAAGCCTTCTAGCCGAGAATTTTGCAAACCAACATCCATCCAATTTGATAAATTTTGATAGACAATGTGATTATCTGCAAACAGTTAGAATATAAGAAAAAGTTAAATACTATTTATATGATTTTTTCATGAATATGCTTCAAAACTAGGGCTATTCCCTATGATTTCTGGGTTATCAAATAGAGCATGGGGCAGTCCACTTGACGTTGCCTACAGCTGAAAAATGCATGCCAACCTATATTTTTTTTCTCTGTTTTTCCCCATATTACACAATTATGAATACAACACACATTATTTAAAAAGTTAATTACTTTGATTTACCACCAGCAGACATCCTTAAGTCTACATGAATAATGTGAATGAACAATGTTGATACTAGTGAATAGACAGTCTACCCATCAATGAAAAAGGATTTTACAAACAAGAACCGTTATCACAAAAAAAACTCAGGATACATGTTACTGTATGATGAAGGAATTAGAAGGCCCATTGAAGTACATGCTGCACTCGCTTATTTTGTTAAAGGGGGCCGAGTGTGAAGGAATGTCCTGAGATCAAACTCTTACACCATGAAACTTCGTCATTGTCCACATGAATTAGCGCCACGGTCAGGCACTGAGCAATGCTTTGAAAATGGCAATACTGAAAAAAAATCGGGAAATGGTTATTCTCCCTTTCAAAATACTGAAAATGCAAACAACATTGAAGATTGTTGTTGTCCTGCATGTAAATACGCATTTGTAAACAAAACACATCGCCGGTAGAAGGCTACAAGTAAAAACCAGCATTATCAAAGTAAATGAATGACTGATTTTCCTAACCATAATGTCACATGGGTCGAAATGATATCGTTTTGTGCCTCCTACAACTACAGATTATGATCTCTGGACATTCCTATTATTTGCTCGCCACAGACATCACACTGCCCTCTGTATGAGCATGTGTGTGGCTAGTAAAAATTGCTGAGGGGTGTGTCCATCTCTTGTGAATCTAAAAATGGACAGTCAACTAAAGGACACATGTCAAAAGTGAGTTGATATGGAATAAACACTGTACACACACGCTCTTCTTTCTTCTCTCAATAATTATGTGCAAAAGTTGGATTATTTTATTGTTTGTGGTAAATGGCCTCGGTAGATAGGAACTGTCGGATATGTTCAAAGAACGAGGCGTCCTATGGCGTCATCATGGGGCAAAGAGAAATACATACATGTATAGGCTAGCAAAGAAGCTCCTAGCATGTACTACAAAGCAGGTAAACAAAGCTTTGGATCAACTTTAGTCTCCTTCCACTTGATACTTTGTGTTTGACCTACTCTTTGGAATGGACACACTTGATATTTTGGAATAGAAACACTCAAGATTCATGAAATGACCCATTTTGAGATGCACACACCTGCGATTTGTTAGAAATCACGATTTGTGAAAGATCTATACTCGCAATTGCGGAAGGGTCACAGCTTCTATTGGGAGGAAGGCATTCAAGATTGTAAAATGGATCGAAACGCACGACATTTTGACACACTATTGTCTTTTGATATTTGGAATGGACAAGGTACGTGTCTTTTGAGATTTCGAATGGACACAGTGTCTTTTGAGATTTCAAAATGGTTACACTTGGAATGTGAAAGGAACCCTCCCAAAATTCGGGAATGGTCACATGACCAGAGGATTTGGATGCATAAGTCCAGGATTTTCTACAGACACATTAGACTTTGAAATTCTAACTGTACAGACCAGACTGTACAGACCAGACTTACCTCCGGGTCAGTTTTAGGTAGGGTGTTAAAGTCCCAGTTAGAGGGAGAGATGGACTGTGGTGGAGACCACACTTTCTTCACATGGATTTTCTACAAGCAGACATATAGACGGACACATACAAAAAGGGTGTTGCCATAGCAACAAGCCCTTGAAAAGCTCATCTCTGGCTTGCTAATGCAACGCTCTAATAAAGCGGTTATATGTTAATGGCCCATGACAACTTCCTCCAAAGACTTTTCACAGTAAACTTATTACCATGACAAAGAAGCTACTCCTGAATCAATGGGTAAATTCAAGATGGCAGCCAAAAGGAGTCCAGAAAAATTGTGGGGTTTTTTTTTCCATTATTATTTGGGATTCTTTGTTCTCTTTAAAAACAAAAAATAAATTGGGTTTAGATCGAAAAGTTCAGAATTTGTACTCCAGTGACACTGGTAACAGGCAGCATGAATTCATAACCTTGCGATATTTGATCGATTTTGGAGAAGACATCAAGTCCCATATACAAGTGCAAAAAGCTGTTCATCATGTCCAGGAAGAAATTGTTAAAATTAATCACATTCTATTACCGTGGTTATAAAACATAACTTTGTTACTCTGGTTATATAAATGTGAACTTTAGTAAAATGATAATAAGTTACAAGTGGTTACCATCCCATCAAAAGAATTAGAGGTGATTAGAGTTACAGTGAGTGAGAAATGATTTTGATACTCATGTAAGCCAAGAATAGGGCCTACATTTGTTATGGTTGCAGGTGCATCAGTGAGAGAAACCAAGGGAAATAACTCATAGGGTACCTTACCTTTTAACACAAATTGTCATAACATGATCGAGTCGTATTATAGGGTACATAGTATAGTTACATTCAGCAATGGAAGAAAACAATTAGGCGATTGTTAATGGAGAATAACACAATGCAGGTAAGCAAGGATGGGCAGCACAATCATGAGACACACAATGCAGCAAATGCAGCATACACGATAACCATGCAGTGTTACACGAGCTATAACCAGAGAAATAGAAATGAAATGAGGGGGTACATAACAAGGGGATGACGAAACTGCATTGACAAACATCAGTCTAATCTTCCAGGTATGGCAGAATATGATAACATTTGTAAACTAGCCATGTCTACCTCTATCACGGTTCATGTATGGAAGCAAAAATCATTGTACACTGACACCATAGGTATAAGCTCATCCAGCAAGACCATGTGACATGATGACCCTCAAGTTCATCATTGAGTTTTGTGGTCAGAAAAGTAATTTAGTTTGACGACTGTTAGTCCTGCAGACAAACAGCCAATGGCCCATATTGCCTCGGGGAAGAACTACGATTCCAATTTGCCCCCTCCCCCACCCCTATCGAACCAGAGATGTTTTTTCTCTTAGGCTGTATTTCTTTAATGGTATTATGCTATGATTGCATGATCGATTATGTGTACAGTTAATGTGATACTTTATAATATTGTTTATTAGTGTAACATTTTTCAGGTTATTTGAAGCAAGATTAAGCGCATTGGATGGATGTTTACTGTTTTCAAATAGTTTTCAAGTGATTTAGTTTTAGAGTTTGCCATTTCGGGTTTAACCCAGAAAACCCCTCTTGGCTACGAGCCTGTACACCAAATTAAAGCTTGCTCTTCCGACTGTGCCAGTCCAGGGACCTTGTGCTGGCAATTAGGTTGATGTCATGTTACATGAGAGAGGTGATAGACTAATTGAATCGTTTAAAGATTCCCACCAGCCATTTAATTGTCATGTTGGGGGCCTGCATTGCATTAAGGGACAGAAGTGGGATGTTATTGTCATGGATGTAAGGGGCCTACTTCATCAGGTTTCAGGACAATTACCTTACTATTTGAGAAATGAAACCATTATCATATCCTGAGGAATACTTTGACAACTTTAAGTTGAAAATCTGTCAGATTATCACTAGTTAAAATTATTGCCTCATGTTGAAGCATAGGCAGAAACGAAATTCTGCTACCCAGAAATTCACAAGCAAGGGTTTTGATTGGATCATGCCTCACTGCGCAGTCAGGTAAGGCCCATTAGATTCTGACTAATCTCAAAGAGTTTCCTCCCTTGAAGACTGGATGCCACTGAATGTGGTCAATGGTAGATTCTCCATGCTGGAGATGCCCTATGTTTATCCTGTCAGATTATGCGATATTTCCTCAAGTTCTCAGAAACCCCATAAGTCAAACTTACACTGATATTAGTACATGGTTCCCCGCCATTTTCTATAGATGGCTGACTGAGAATTAGTCGTTTAAATGATGGCGTTCTATACAGTGAGTCTGACGTTGTTGTTGTTGTCGTAAGTTTATCAGACAGGCTTTCAGATCTTCTGATCCGGTTGTAACCCATGGAGTCTGTGGGCGCATTACCGATGTCGACATCCATCGCCGGGGCGACGGGAGACAGGGGAGACAAAGAAGAGACAGATGACTTGTCTGTGTGCTACAAATGCCAAAAAAGACCCATGCAAAATAAAGCAACAACAAGCAAATGACAAGAGACGACTACCCAGTTATCAGAAGCAAACCAAGCTAAACGTTATCACTATTGTCATCCTTTCAAGACAAGGTTGATCATTCAGCAAAGCTCTACTCCACCCTTGTATAATAGGCCCACTTAAAGGTGAAATGCAAAGGTTTTTAGATTCTGCTTTTTCTATTTTATGTAGGTTGAATAATAATAATAGGAATATTGGTCTATCTTCCTCGCTTGGTTTAATTTGAAGTATTTTGTCTGCTAGAAGCTTTCAAAGAGTTGGTACCCCAAGCCCATAGCTTATCTTTCCTTGATTGTGATGTCTAGACAGTCTAGCCTCCTGAAGACTGGACATCAAAAGTAATGAGGTCCGACCGGGGGATGTGATGTGATGACACAAACCAGCGTTGAACAAGGGCAGATAAGCAATGTGGATTATACTTCTGAAATCAGGTGGGCATGAGATACCAACGTCTTCAGAGCACTTTTCTAAAGCCACTAGGAGACAAAATACTTGAGATATCAAAAAGAAATCCAAAAGAAGTAAATAGGTTGATAGTTCCAACAATACATTACTCATACAGAACATGAAAAGTAAAATACGAAAATCCTTGCATATTATCTTTAATAATAAGACACAATTAAGTGCCCATCACTTGGTGTTTCAATCATCTGCCTGCGGCAATATTGGTGACTGATCCGAGCTTCATAACAACCCAGAATTGAATATCTGGTCATGTTACTGACATGTCAGAATAGACAAAATATAACCACTGCTTGTCTACAATCTGTTCCATCTCATATATCCCACATGTGAAAGTTGATATTTCAGATACAAATTTTTGCAGAACAGCAAAAGTTTGCTCAATAACTGAACTGCAATCAGGTAAAAAATTTTCAAAAACATTCAGAAAATCCTCTGAGTAATTTTTCGAGAATCGAAGGAAAAATGATAGACAATTTGAAGCTAACATTATGTTGCCATGGCAGCAAGACTGCATGGCATCAAAATTTAACCTGCAAATCACTTATCTCTTTACTTTTATTGCGATTCACAGACAACTGATGGAAGGATTTCCTGGACAAAATTGCCTTATGGGAGATCTGTTACCAAGCAAACTTTCGCTGTTGTGCAAAAATATGTCACTGAAAACAACCATCAACGATCTACGAAAATGGCTGGGATATATTGGGTGGAACAGACATTAAGCTTGCTCCGTTTGATGGCAAGGCCGAACTGGATTGAACTGAAATACTTCATGTTGCCAAAATTATCCTGAATGTAAACATAAAACATATTGACCATGTTTACTCCAGTTATCATTAGTCAAAACTATCCTCCTGTAGTGGAAGAATTGGCATGAATGAAACAGGACAAACCGGGAGTCGCACAGCAGATCACGTATCAGTGCGAAGAGTCTATCCATGGTTTAAAATTTATACCGGGAAAATCCTATTGATCTACCTTATACTTTTACCTTCACTAAAGTATTGATGTGGCAAGTGAACAACTTGGTGGAAATCACGGTCCTTTCTCAGGCCTGCAAGTGGCGCACAGTGAAAATATAGGAGGAAATTTGCCAAAATATAGGAGAAATATAGGAATTTTCTGAATAAAATATAGGAAAATATAGGAAATAAAGGAGTGTAAGACATGTCACTACTACATTGTATGTTCCAAACTTGGTAGTTTTCTGGTGTTTAACCAAATTATTTCCACCGAATGCCGTCATAGTGGTGGTGGTAAGTAGTTTGACCGTAAACACACCTACAGCCTCCCGGAGCTTTGCCTGATTCACGATATTAGGATCGTAAAACTGGAACATTGTATCGGCATATTATCTTATGTTGTATATATTCCTGGAATCTCGCTGTCTACTTGGTAATAAAGCTGTATGTAAAACCGCCAAACACCTTTTAGGTGTGATTCTGGTTCATCCCATATTTCTGGAATCTCATCGTCTCTTAGTACTAAATCAGTATCTAACACCAAACTCCTTTTAGGAGTGTACGTGGTTAACATAACCGTTGCTGGAGACAGATCAACCCAACAAGCCAAAAGGATATGAGCATTTGGCTCGTTCTATATTCTGATAAATGGAGACAGATCAGCTACCCAACCATGCAGGCGCTCGACACTACAGAAACCCAGAAATGCAGCGAAAATGGCGAAATTGTGTTGAAAGAAGTACAGATGTCGATCAAGTTTATCGCCGGAGATGATTAAAATGATATATATTACACATACTATCAAGTGATTTCCATTGGATTCCAAATTTTGCTATAGAATCTGTGATGCTATATCAATGCAATATGAATTTGTTTGAAAAATGACTTCATATCAAGCATGTCGACCAGGAAGTTGGAATTTTCCAGTCATAATTGCCGTATACGTATAGAGTCAACTTACTTGTACATATTTTGCCGATTTATTGCGACGCACAGTGCGCTTTACTGCCAGCTTTTCAACTTTTCATTGGAAAAAGAAACACAAATTTGCAAATGACGGACGGATTTAACGATTCTCTCTCTAGTGCTTTCGCCAAGGTCCGCGCGCCCCGCATCTATCCTTATATAAGACAATGCCGGGCTGGCTAGCTCAGAGTATTCCAAAACCAGCATAGCAGACAGTTGTAGCGTCGGACAAAGGAAAGAAACAAATCTCATCGCCTATAAAGCGTATGTTGATTTCCCACACCTAAACGGTGCGTTGATCAGTTCCTTCACCTATAAAGTGAATACTGAACGAAAAGACCTATCCGGCGATGAATGGTTCTATTCACCTATAAAGTGAATACTGAACGAAATCACCTAGACGGTGCATGCCCACCTACCATAAATTGGTGCAGGCTCTGATATTATGCAGATGCATTCAACTTTAATATATGGAATGAGACACGTATATCGTGCGTGCCCACCTACCATAAATTGGTGCAGGCTCTATTAATATGCAGATGCTGTCAACTTTATTAGACGGTACCAAATGAGACAACTTCACGAAACATGCATGCCCACCTACCATGACTTAAAAATTGGTGCAGGCTTTAATTCTGTCACCGGAACGGTACATTCCAGTTCAAATTCTGATAGTCAAGGAAAAGGTTCCTGCAAATATGTATGTGCAAAGAATTATTCTACCATTATACTAAACCGCACCCCCTGATGAGAACCCGCGGATATCACAATGATATAAAGAGGTTCGAAACACTGAATGCAGAATTACTGAAATCACATATTATGAAATCACATTTTTCGCCACACGTTCTAGTGTTCGTCTGTCTGCATGGTGTCGGGTTGATCTGTCTCCAGCAACGGTTATGTTAACCACGTACACTCCGAAAAGGAGTTTGGTGTTAGATACTGATTTAGTACTAAGACACGATGAGATTCCAAAAATATGGGATGAACCAGAATACACACCTAAAAGGTGTTTGGCGGTTTTACATACAGCTTTATTACCAAGTAGACAGCGAGATTCCAGGAATATATACAACATAAGATAATATGCCGATACAATGTTCCAGTTTTACGATCCTAATATCGTGAATCAGGCAAAGCTCCGGGAGGCTGTAGGTGTGTTTACGGTCAAACTACTTACCACTAATTATTATGATTGAGAAACCCTGTTCTGCTGCTTGGTTCAACAAAGAGAGATCAAACTGTTTTCAAATTTGCTAAACGAAGCTAGTCAAAAAAAATTCTATGCAATGTATTTCCTCATGTCAATTTGACTCATTTCAGGGCATTGGTGAAAGTTTTCAAGAGAAAAAGTCAAAATATAGGAAATATAGGAGGTTCTGAGGAAAATATAGGAATGACTCAAAAATATAGGAAATATAGGAGGCACTTGCAGGCCTGCTTTCTTCCTCCCACAAACACTCATCATTTAGAATACCACCTTTCTCTTCTACCGTCGGGAGCCCTGGTAAATGGCATTGTGTCCTAATTCATTGAGGACATCGGGTACTCTGTGAGCCATTCGAGTGGTTCACTTTGCTCTGTTCAACGCAGAGGTCACAGGGGTCAGGCGCTGAAGTCAGACTGCCAGTTCGTTTATGTCACTCGGCATCTCAGCCAATCAGAAGCATGTGCGTCACAAGGTCTCTCCATATTTGGTGGTTTAAATTAAGATCAGCTTGTCACATGGATATGTAATGATTTTGATACAGGTCATCAACCATCAGTCTTGCACTTGACTGTTTGACCATGGTTGGTGTAAGGTAGGCCAACATCAAGATGTTTGCAATGAACAGTCAATTCCAATAATTTCCATGCTTATACAATGTAGACAAAGGAGGTCAGACAGGAATTCTTCACAGACAATCAGAACAGACACGGCAATCAACAGAAGGACCAGTAACCAACTGTGCACATGCTGTAACCATGGTAACTCCAGCAGGATAAACAAGGGAGGTAATAACAAGGGAGGCAAATCCAGATAGGCATTCAAAACATTGAGAGCGCTTATTGGGCTTTCCCACAGAATCCATTGTAGTGCATTGTTCCATAACCGTGGTAAGAGGCAGTCACTGCTGAGAAATGCATGCTTTGCTTCATGCACACTCAATTCAAAGATTATTCCATTCAATGGGTTACTTCCAGGACATTTTCCTGGACAACAAAAAATCCTGGCTTGTGAGCATGGTTGCATCGTTTGTGGAATAATTTGACCAGAGTTATATCCCTTCCCTCACCCCACTCAGTGAAACTGTCAAGATATTTTCCTTGGTTCAACATACCGAGATAATCATGTATATAATTATGATTATATGAAGTTATGATGAAGATTTAATTCCACAAGAACAATGCACAAGTCAGGCAGTTAAGAGTTTTATATTCAAGTAACGCATTCAAAAGACTGAGACGAATAATGAAGCAAATACACTGCACTGTTAAAACCATACAATTGTGAGCAATTGTAAGACATTGCAATGTACTGAAAACACTCCAATAAAACAATCAAAGGACCTGCATGAAATGATACAATAACAGGATATAATATTTTCATCCATGTTTGATGAAACCTGTGTAGCTCGACCATGCTTGGTACCAGATTATAGTGTCAGTTTGAATATCAAGGTTCAAAATATTTGGAAGTATTGGGACCATGGATAATACCGGTATATTCAGAGGTAGATCTGTATTCACAGGTTTCACTATAGTTTCTCCTCTATTGTGGAGATTGTCAAATTTCCTGACTGACAATTCAATAATTGAAGCCAAATCTGGAGGTGATGGACTGTAAATAGGGGAGGTGATGGACTGTAAATCTGGAGGTGATGGACTGTAAATAGGGGAGGTGATGGACTGTAAATCTGGAGGTGATGGACTGTAAATAGGGGAGGTGATGGACTGTAAATCTGGAGGTGATGGACTGTAAATAGGGGAGGTGATGGACTGTAAATCTGGAGGTGATGGACTGTAAATAGGGCAATTGATTTATTAGAGCATTTATCATACTTAAACTTTCTAAGTTGTCAGTAAATGTAGCAGTTAACAAACGAAAATCACCCTGCGAACAAGCAACTGTTAACCTAAATCCCACAAGTAACTTGACGATTAAAACAATGCAAGCTCCAATCTTATTACCAAGCTGTCTCTATCCTGAACAATACAAGCATAAAGAAATCATACTGTTACCTACAGTCACATAGTTAATACAACAGAACAGCGAGGACAAATCACAGGATTATGTCATCTGACAGATCCAGCCAATGGGAGCTCACCTCATTATCGGACGCTCCTGTCCCATTGGTTGTTGTATGGTGCGAGGATGCCCAGAATCGTTTACTGTAGGTGGTGTTTGTCTCTGAGCTCGAGTCCATTGTATCTGAGGAGGAAGACCTTGCCCTCTTGTTCTCAAACGATGCGATCATGTTGTTGACATCTGGGGATCTGGAACAATAAAGTTGTCAGAAGTGAGATTTTAAATGCTATAAGAAAGAAATTTCTATAACATTTCAATCATAAACATTTAATAACCACCCGAAGTTGAAGAGTCAAATGCTGGAAAACCCACTAAACCCACAATGGCAGACATATTGGATTATATTGAAATAGTTCTTGAGTTATTGCAGTCACAAGGAAAGTGTGGAGCAAATCCCTAAGCCCCTCCGGTATCCAAATAAAAATATTCGGAAAGAATCTGTTCAGGTTTTCAAAAGTTATTGTTCGGAAACAAAATTTAACTTGGCCCCCAGGTGGCACCACCTATTAGCATATTGGCATGAAAAACAATCCCAAGCAGGATCTTGAGGTGACCCACATACTAAATTTGAAGAGATTCTGTTCGGTTTTACAGATGTTATTGTCCGGAAAAGAAGTCTCTCGGGTGGACAGAAACACAGATGAACCCTAACACTGTAGTGCCTATTTGGGCTTCAGGTACACGTGTGTGAGTGGATAGAATTTAACATCGCTTTCAACAATATTTCAGCTATATCGCAACGAACCAACAAAGCACCACCCAGTCAAGTTACATTCCTGCTCCTTTAAAGAAGAAATTTTTGAAGCAGCATGAAACACCGAGGACAGCACACAAGACACAGACAGGACGCTTATATGGTGCAATGAAGACAAATGATATTACAGTGCTAGACATCACATTATCAAGTTCCTGTACTTCTCAGCAAAATGCATTGAAGCAACAGAGGACAATAACTCTCCTATGAACTTAAGTGTTGGATGTTACTCACCCTGATTCAGTGAGCATGGGATCACTATAACTCTCAAGGGAACTCAATCGTTGAATATTCTTGACAGAGGCTGGGACTTGGCGTTGACTTGGTGCCAGACTAGCTGTTACTGTGACTGTCGACCCCTCATAAGGAGACACTGTTGCTGATTTCTTGGCCACCTTAGCATCTGGCAGGTGAACACCATTAACAGGATGTTTCTTATTGACGGCCTTGTACGTTGTGATCGTCGGGGCGTTCATCAAGGCTCCATCCTACATGTATCACAGAGAAATTATGACAATTGGTCATGTGATGAATTCAGCCAATGACAAAGTATGTGAAATCAAAATCCTTCCTTTTACAGAATTATTTCCACTCCTGAATCATTGATTCACCTAGTGCTTATTGATGTAAAATTTGTAAAATTGTCACAGCTGAATAGTCCGCAGAAACAATAAGTACTTTAATATTTGCCTCTGCTATCATTTCTTAACTATTCCTAGATTTCTCACTGACAGATTATTAATTAATTAATGCACAACACAATGAGAGAGAAAAATAAAACATCATTGAAATACATGGGGCTCTGCCTGATAAATCAAACCCTTTTGGGGTTGCAATTCATTGAGGGATGACAGAATTATACGAACAGCGCAGGCTACAAACAAATTTAAACTTTCTGCTCGAACGCAATATACGAAGGTTGGGCGAGGGTTACTTTAGGAGGTAGAGGGTGGGGATTGGTGCCCGGTGGTGGGGACATACTCTCAAGGGAAGGGTAAGCTCATGGAATATATGAGGGTATGGTTTAGAAGATAAGAGGGTGGGGCTCGGTGCCAAGTAACCATGGTAACACCAAAGAGGACCAAAAGGTAAGTGGCTGCCTCATTTACATATTAACCAGGACATTTTCAAGTGTGAACCAGTGTGACAAGACAGGCACATTGCTAAACTAAATGGTACACATGGACATGTACCACAAACTTAATGCAAATATTCTCATGTACTTGAATAGGTACAACGGAAGTAATTCATCATCAAGAAATAGCCTGCACAGTATATTCCCCCATACTATAATGATTTGATATGCATAGGAAACATCAACATGAGGCAGCACCTAAAAGGTGCAACAACCCCTCAGCCAGACAGTTTTAGTCAGTGTATATTGGTACACAATGAATGAAAAATGCATATGTAAAAGCCTGAAAGATTTGGTTGAATGCAGAAGATGCTTTAGCAGTGGCTTGTAAAAGATTACAATATGATAAATTCAGTGTGGGATGTTGGATGCATTGAAGGATTATAATAAATATTTTGACATAGCGTGTGCGAAAAATATGGCGGAAGAACAGAAATATTCTGAACAAAAACAAAAGGCTTCAAGCCATTTTGGCTTTGAACCCTAATAATAATCTAAACAATAATAAAAGTCTTTGATAGCAATAACTGTATGAATCCCTGTGTACCTGTTGATTGTCTGTCTCTTTCCATCTGTGATCAAGCAGAGAATGAGGATGGGTGGATGAATAATATGTTTCATGGACATCAAATATTAAACATTTATAAATAATGTTAGTGTTTGTTATCAAATCAAACCTGTTATCACTTAAATGCCAATATCCTCCATTTGGAGATCTCCTGCAAACAAAATTATCTCCCTTGATCGCTGCGTCGATCGTCCGCCAGGTGGCGTGCTCTCCGCGCATGTCCATCACTCTTTTTCCCATGTTGAGCAAGACCTGTTTTGAGTCAAGGCCGAGCAAGAGGGGAGGATGGGTTGGGCAAATCAACGTTGATAACAGGTTTGATTTGATAACAAACACTAACATTATTTATAAATGTTTAATGTTTGTGTCTCAAATCTTCACCTGTTATCACTTAAATGCCAGACTCCCAACAGAGGAGGTTGGGTAGCCGGCCTTGTGACTTGCTTTTGGATTAAGCGGAGCACGCCTTGTTCTGATTTTGTAAATCTAATATGCCCAGTAATATCCTGATAATTCCCGTGTCGTATAGAGGCGTAGGGAGTTCGAGGTATTACAAGTAATGCGGCGAGAGGTGGACTCTGTTCCTACCCTTTGCTCGCATACTTGGCTAGATAATCAGATGCCATCGTGATGCCTTTGAAGTCCCTTCGTCTCCGGCATGGTCTGTCCTCTATGCTTGTGGAATTGTCGGGATCTTGCTTGCTTGATCGGCGCCCCCCCCCCCTTTTTTGATAGGAGTGGTAGACTATACCCTGGGCTGTAGCTATAGGTCCAGTGTAGTCATCCTATCTGTCTGTACAGACATGTCTGAAGATAGCAATCAGCATGAGTTGAATTGATCGTCCAAGCGCAGGTGTCAACAGTATCGTTCAACGATAAGTTTTCCCCAAAGTGGCCCTGACGTCACACTGGCTCTAATCTTGTGAGACGATGTGTCCATAAAGGAGAAGGAGCGTTGATGGCGAGTTGGTTAAACCAGTCGGCAGTCTTCTTCAACCCAGACGGTGATCATGAACTAGTGATGTCCGCTGATGGGTCTGTTAGAAGTGATGAGAGAGGAAGACAGCTGGAACCCCTTGTCGGTTCTATAAAGAGTGCTCCAGGCCTCTGACTGGATATAAAAAACCTCTTCTCCTCCAGCAGGTACACGAAATCTGTTAGCGCTGGAATCTGGTACAGTCTTTGGACGTCTGGTCCCTGACGTGTGGAATCGTTCTGAATGACGAAATCCGGGATGGGATGAAAGGATCTGGTTGACCAGTCTGTCATCCCTGTCAAGGAACTAGGTTCTACTGCGCAATGCTCTGATTGCGTAGTGAAGACTGTCATGGAGCTGTCTTGCAGGACAGGATCTTGACTGCAGTTGGTAGAACTGGTTTGAATGGCAGGCGTAAGAATGCCCTAGTACCACATCCAGGTCTCCTTGGGTGGTAATTGATGTGTTCGGCGAGACTGTAAGGTGAAGACCATGGAAAGCCGAAATGCTGGAATGTAGTCGATTCCGTGGGTGAACTTGACAACCCTGGATGATGCTGAGTGATACCCCTGTGTACTGCTTGACTGAGATTCCCTGCCCTGATACAGATGCAGAAGGAAAAACCAGCTGTTGCTGGAACAGAAACAGTGTTGGCCACAGGTCCTCTACTATAGTACATTCTCCGGGCTTGATGCGACTGTACAGTAAATAGTAGCTTGCTACTGTCATTGTCTGTACAATTGGTCCTGGAGAAAAACCCTTGTCTGCAAGGAAAATCTGGACCGTAGCAGACGTGGGGGTTCGGCCGTTGCGGGTCCCGGTGCCTCCGTGGAAAAGTGATCTTCCGGTTGTAGTACCTTGTAGGACTTGGAGGAAGCTGTCGGCGGGAACCCTGAAGTGATGTGAAACACATGGTGTTGTGACATGGTATTGCTGATACCGTGCTGCTAGGACCAGTGTCGATGTTTCTAGAAGACAGTGACTGGAATCTTGCTCCCCCCAAACTTGACGCAACTGACGACCGTACTGAACGTTCGTAATCAATGCTGATGTGTTGTACAACCGCAACCTCCAAGGGGAACCGCCTTCTTAGCGTAGATATCCCTAAGGAAGATGATGCGTTGCTTGTCTATCGTGGTATCCATGTGATGTGTCGGCTATCTGTTGCCGGACTAATGGACCCCTCTAAGCTATGAATTCCGCATCGGTGAATGTGAACTTCTATGTGCTCGGTTGAAACTGAATCCGGCATCGCCACTCTGGAAGGGGGTGAAGATGTTCCGGGACGAGCATCCTTAGATTGCTTGTTCTTGCCCTCAGGAGCAGTTGTAGTTGAGAAACTGTAATGAGGAGTACCTGGAGCTAGCCAAAACTGTGCTAGGTCCCGGGTGAGTAGTAGACTGTAGTTCCATCCAACGGACCTCTGGGTCATGGTGTTGATGGTCTGGTTCTCGGTGCAGGTTCCATATGCCGGAAACCTGCTTGCCGCTTGAATGTAGCCGTACTACATAATCCGTGGGGTCCCTGGAAATATCCCTGGACCGCCATGATCATCGAGGCGAAACTCGAAAAAGGCCTCTGGAAACGTCGAAAAGTGACGACAATCGGGAGTCGGAGTCCAACTCCTGTAGAGTCGAATATGCTCAGTAAGTGTCCGGCTCCGTCGTCTGGTCCGGTCTCTACTGTCATCCCGATGAATGCTGGAGTCCTAGGTTCTGTTCTGGAGTCCTAATTCGCATTCCGGATTAGAGATGACTTTATCCTCGTGTCCTATTCCAGTGTCCGGGTCCGTGTTGACTTGGCCTTGGAAGGGACCTCAATGTGAAACTAGGCTTGCCCACTGTAGACTGGATGTCTCACCCCAAAGAAAAACGGGTTAAGTCAAAACCGACTAGCCGTTTCTCCCGAAATAGATTCCCCTGATCATGATGTCGGGTGTAGGTGGAGTCCTAGATTATCCGATGAGGAGTAGGATCCGGCTCTTAGGAAGACTGAGGATGATCGTCAGATGAAGTGTCGGGACTTGGAGTAGACCTCACGTAAGGACTGACTTCTTCGACGAAAACTTGACAAAGAGTGACGCTGATCTTCTATATCATCAGGGTCGACCGTTCTACAATCAGGTGAGTGAAGACTCGAAGCTTGGGAAGGATGAAAGGATGACTAGTGGTTTGAAGGTGAAGCTTGAGAACCATCAATTCTGACTGACGAGGTTGCCTCTGTTCCGGTCGGAAGATTCCCTCTTACCTTGGAACTGTCCTTTCTTGTAAGGGCGAACACCACTCTGAGCATCTAGCTTGGGTTGTCCGAGTTCTGACCGGAGAAAAACCTCCGTGGCGACCTCCTCTGTTAGAGTCGATAAGGCGCCGAAGAATTCCATCTTGGGCCGTGAAAAGGTCAAGGATCCCTCTTATGCTTCACGTCTGGATCCTGAATCACCTTGGAAATAGCCGTCAGGAACCAATCAGAGTATGATGTAATTCTGTGTTGTGTCAGCATCATATCTTCCACAGCACAGGCTTGCCTCTGTTGAAGTACCCCCGCTGGTGTCCTCGTGAAGTTCAACAGTCTGTCAAGATCCGGTTCAGACTTCGGGCCCTGAACGGTGGATTGTCTCCGTGAAGAGTGTAAGCCTTGTAAGGACCCTGGAGAGATGACGAAGTCTCCAATTGTCGATCCAGTGCGTCGTATAGGTTGGCTGATGCTGGAGATGGTGCGCAGGTTGGCGCAGCTTCCTCCTCAGAAGGTTTGTTAAAACCGTAAAGAGGTGCCGTAGTAAGTTTTCTCCGTTCCCGGCGGGGTCATCAGGCTGCTTGTCATCGCCGACCACCGGTCTGGGCATCTCTGGAGTCAACGTGTGTACCGCCGCTATCCTGACTTTGAAGGGTAGCATGTCTTATTCTTCTACCTCCGCCTGACGTAGGAGGTGAATCTGTATGAGATGAGGATGCCGAGGAAGTGGAACGTCGTGCGTGATCCTCATAGTCTGAGTCTGGTCGAATCCCGTGCAGGATTCCAACCAGCGACCCCAGAGTCAGGCATCTAATTGCCAGCACTGTATGTCGGGGATCTAAATCACTCGGCCAACGGGCCTCCCACCGTTGCTAGAAGAATGGGTTGTGTCATCTCACGGGTCTCCGATGAAGGAACTCTACCCTGGTAAGGGGCTGTGAAGCCTGGAGATGACTGTGCTTCTTGACCAGGCTTGCCTTGGAAGGTACCCCTGGAGCAGAAGTCTGTTCCTTGGGGGCAGGTCCAGAATGGTGATCTACGAGTCCCTGTTCATCTCTGGACTTCCGTTTAATCCCGATGCTCCGGGCTACGGTGATGGTGGGTAGACGTCCGCTCCTCGCCATCAATGCTTGTTGACGAGAAACCGGTGAACGGCTTCTCCCTCGTCTGTTGTAAGGTCGCTCCGGGGTATGGTCCCTATGGTACCGACTCCGGTAGGCTGGACTAGGTGAAGGGGTCCGACGTCTAGGACGGTCCGTCTCCCGAAGATGACGTATAGGATAGGAATCTCGGCGTTGTAACGGTGTGCGACTTCGTTTACGAGATCTGCTTGCCGTAGTACCGAGGTGTGGCTCCGTTGTACGGGTCCAAGCTGGAGTAGAAGTCGGCTCACGGCGTTCTGGCTGAGTCCGTTCCTCATAAGTCCGTGACTCCTTGGATGTGGAGTCTCGGTGATCTGTATAAGTCCGTTCTGCTTGAGTCCGTGACTTCTCAGATGTAGACTCTCGGCGCGCTGGATAGGTCCGTGTGGTATCCCGCTCCGTGGTACGGCTCCGGGTCCGTGGTACGGCTCCGGGCTGTAGTTTCCTCCCGCAGTGCTCCAGTATCGGAGTCACGGCGGTCTGGATAGGTCCGTGAGGTCTCCCGTTCCGTGGTACGGCTCTCTGGATAGGGCCGTGATGTCTCCCGTTCCGTGGTACGGCTCTCTGGATAGGGCCGTGATTCCTTGGAATCCCGGTCCCTGTAGGCCTTTGGCTTGTCCCGACTCCCGGCGTCCCGTATAGGGCCGTGACTCCGTGCCGTGGAACCGGTGAGCTGTGCTTGAGCCGGGGTCCCGCTGTAGTGGTGGAGTCCGTGATCTTGATTCTCGGACTGCCTTCTTCGCCGTGTCCGTCTGTGTCTCCGGGGTACGGCGGTTCTTTGGGGACTTGGATGAACGGGAGTTGGTATCCGAGGACTCGCTTTGATCCGTGTCTGTGACGGGGCTGTCTAGTAGAGTCCGTGTCAGCACTCTAGCCGGTGCAGTAGAAGTAAACCGTATCGCCGTGGCTTGGGCTTGACTGGTCTGCACTTTGCCTATTCTCTCGGTATCCCGGTAGTCCCTGTAGGCTCTTGGCTTGACGGGGTCTCGGAGTTCTGCATTGGGCCGTGATCTCTCAGAGCCATGGTCCCGTATGCTGATCTAAAGTCCGTGGCCTGTAGGTGTGGACTCCCGGTGAGACGTTGACTCTCGGCGTACTGGATAAGTCCGAACTTCATAGGTCCGTGTCGTTCTCCGTTCCGCGGTACGGCTCCGGGCCGTAGTACCGCCTCTGGAAGTAACCTCTCTCTCCGATGGTCGGGTCCGAGGTGCTCTGCAGTCGGAGTCCCGGCGCTCTGTGGTGTCGAGGTCCTTGGTAGTCCCGGTCTGTGCTCCGGACTGTAGACTTGTCCACCGTTCCCGCTTGAAGGCCCAGGGTACGGCTCTTTGCCGGGTCCCGGTTCTTCACCAGGTCCCGGCTGGAAGACTTGTCTTTCTTGAGTTGCGGAGGCTTGGATGAACGGGAACTGTAATCCGAGGTCTGCCCAGATCCGTGGTTGTAACGGCTCCGGTGTAGAGTCCGTAACTCATCTTCTCCGGTGAACTTGAACTAGGCCGCTTGGGTCTGTAACTTGTTCACCGTCTTAAAATGTAGCTCCAGGGTACTGCTCTTCGCCGTGGAGCTGTGATCCTGTGTCCGTGATCTGTACTGTTTCACGGGACTGTTGTGAAGATTCCACTGGCAACAGTATCGTTTTCAACGATAAGTTGCTGGTAGGAACTTCGTTTACAGCCAAGTCGTTGAAGAGGGCCTGAGTAGCTTGCTTCTCAGCTGGACATCTTGCCAGGTCAGTGGCCGCTCTCCAGAGTTGACTGCGTCGCCAGGTCACGTCGTCCCAGTCTGCACATTCACGGCATGTCACTTGACTGTAAACACACCTTTGAAAACAAAGAAAATGCAAGTCTTTAACTGGTTAAAACTGACGACATGATTCGTTCCTTATAAATCTTTATAGCTGGGCGACTACGTTGGTTCATAATGAACTCACGGGAGAAAAAAATAACCCTAGAGTGCGTCTATAACAATCCAAAAGTTACTGTTTACAGGAGCTCTTCCAAAACAGGTCTTGTCACCAAGACTGCAAAGGAAAAAGAGTGATGGACATGCGCGGAGAGCACGCCACCTGGCGGACAATCGACGCAGCGATCAAGGGAGATCATTTTGTTTGCAGGAGATCTCCAAATGGAGGATATTGGCATTTAAGTGATAACAGGTGAAGATTTGAGACACAAACTGTATATCTGTGAGTTTGAAATTGGTGAAAATCTGGTCAATGGTTGTCCTAAGATCTGTGGTTGGGGTGGGGATTAAGGGAAAGAGCCCATGCTCTTGGAAGAAGTCGTTTATCTTGGTTGTTTCAGCCGAGTCGACAGCAAAGTCATTGTTGAAGTCTCCAAGTATGACAACATTAGTCGCTGAACAGTGGCTCCTTAGTGATGTAGAAAGTCCGCCCAATCAGAGAAACCAGTTCTGTCATTCATCGTAAGTTTCTTGATGCACTGATGATGTATATCAAATTTTACATCGAGCACTTGAACGGTATCAAGAGATCATTAATGATTTTGCATAAATTAAAGATGGCCGCCTATCCTACCGGTCATTTAGAGGAACTGATCTTCATTGCGAGTGTCTTGATACATCGATGCTGTATACCAAGTTTCATATAGAACACTTAAATGGTATCCGAGATATATATCATTAAAGATTTTGCATAAATTAAAGATGGCCACCAAGATTTCCACCCAATCAGAGAAACCAGTTCTGTCATTCATCATAAGTATCTTGCTGCATCGATGATGTTTACCAAATTTTATATCGAGCACTTAAACGGTATCAGATATAGAGATCATTAATGATTTTGCATAAATTAAAAATGGTCGGCCATCCTTCCCGCCTCTCAGAAGAATTGATGTGGTTATTCAGTGCAAGTCAAGTCTCTTGATACATCGATGCTGTATACCAAGTTTCGTATAGAACACTTCAATGGTATCAAAGAAATACATCATTAAAGATTCTGCATAAATTAAAGATGGCCGCCAAGGCTTTCACCTAATCAGGAAAACTGGTTCGGTCATTCCTTCAAAGTTTCTTGATGTATCGATAATCTCTACAAAGTTTCACACTGAACAGCAAAATGGTTTCCGAGATACACAAGATTCATGGTTTCGCATAAATTAAAGATGGCCGCCAAAGTTTCCACCCAATCGGGTCCAGATTCAATAGGGTTCTGGGTAATGAGCATATGGATGTGCACGGCAAGTTTGGTGTGCCTAGGGTAAGTCGTTCTAAAAAAAGCTTGGTAACGAGAAAGCTGTGATGGTTTCGCATAAATTAAAGATGGCCGCCAAAGTTTCCAACCAATCGGGTCCAGATTCAATAGGCTTGTGGTTGACCACCCAACAATTCTGTATACCAAATTTGAAGTCTCTAGAAGCAACGGTTCGGTTTCTAGATCGATCACAAGAATTGTTGACGACCGGACGACCGTACGAACGACCGGACGTACATGCCAACGACAAGACCCCGCAGCCTAATAGGCTGAGGGGTGAAAAGCTACCTCAAAAACCAAGGCGAAACCCCCAGTATTACAACATTATGTAGGTGTTCAGAGGACCAAGGGGGAGGCCAAGAAGCTGTATCCAAAACTTTAACCACTTTTTCGAACAGGGACATCCACAGACATCATTTAGATACCTACATCAAGCTTTCCGCAGCTAAAGCTATAGACTCTATAAAAATATTGATACCAATGTCACCCTATTTCCTCAAAATTTCTTGAACAACATTTTAGACTTACAAGCAGGAAAACAAACATGTTTATTGGAGGTTAAATACTGTGACATAGATATGTTATTTATCCCAAGAACTGAAAAGATTGCAAGTGAAATTCGTAGACAGCAGAATTTCTCTCCACAGATGTTAAGTTCTATTGTCTGAATAATTAGAAGAAATACAACAAAAGCATTATCATGGAATGAAGAAATAATCTTAATCTTTGAAACATAATTGGTTAGTTTACCTGCTTCTGGACTGCTGATGATGCTGTAGTTTTTGGTGTATTCATTAGACTGCCATCCTAGAATAAAGAAGTTGAAATTAAAGCAATTAACTCAAAAAGAGCTGGCAACTGTTCATACAAACAAGCAAGTGGTAGTGGTAGTGGTAGTGGCTGTCTTATAATTTCAATTTATCTATAAAGTGACTTTGTACAATGGTGAGCGCTGTATACATTTTTGTGCTCATTTTTTGTTTTCTCTCGATTAGTTTTTCTCAATAGGTTTAGAGATGCAGAACAATACATCATAATACAGGAGTTATGCACAGTTTATAAGTACAGTACTGAGATCAGAATAGGCCATCCTCACAAATATGTTTGGTGGGGAGTGAAACAGACATAGAATAACAATTTGTGTCAACAGGTTTATATTTAGGCTCAAGAAAATGTACAGAGAAGCCCCATCTGTAGTATTTACTACCAGGGTGCGAAATAGCCCTTTTTCTTTTGGGCAACCAAATTTTGCTCGAATAGCCATGCATTTGGATGTGCTGGTTGCCTGTGCTTGCCCATGGGCAACTAGAAATTGTTTTCCTATTTCACACCGTCTACCAATGAAAAAAATGCCTTGTTGCCTGAAAAGTTGGGTATATTTTTATTTTCTTGCCTTACCTGTAACGAGACAAGAATGGGGTCTCTGTTCAGTCCTGTGATCCACTCATCTGCGGTCAGTGAGGGTGTAGAACTACACGTGGCTGGAAATATGTCATCCTGAAACGTCTCTGCCTAAAAAAAGAGAGTAAAAATAAAAGTTACTAATTAGCAGATATCTTAGGTTGATTATTTCATTACAGGATGTCTTGTCCATGCCTTTATACAGTTACAAAGCTGGATCTAAGTACAGACCACATCTAAGAAGCTTTATCATGTTTTTTTGTTTTTTTTAACTACTGATTTCGTTTTATTTATTTTCGTTTTATTTTATTTATAGGAACTGCCCTAAGCCTGCTCTAACAGAGGGTCCTATACACATACACACCTGCACACATTTTACATATACTATATATGTATACATTTAACAGGTATATATTACAGAGGGTCCTATACACATACACACCTGCACACATTTTACATATACTATATATGTATACATTTAACAGGTATATATTACAGAGGGTCCTATACACATACACACCTGCACACATATACCTATATATGTATACATTTAACAGGTATATATTACAGAGGGTCCTATACACATACACACCTGCACACATTTACATATACTATATATGTATACATTTAACAGGTATATATTACAGAGGGTCCTATACACATACACACCTGCACACATTTACATATACTATATATGTATACATTTAACAGGTATATATTACAGAGGGTCCTATACACATACACACCTGCACACATTTACATATACTATATATGTATACATTTAACAGGTATATATTACAGAGGGTCCTATACACATACACACCTGCACACATTTACATATACTATATATGTATACATTTAACAGGTATATATTACAGAGGGTCCTATACACATACACACCTGTACACATTTACATATACTATATATGTATACATTTAACAGGTATATATTACAGAGGGTCCTATACACATACACACCTGCACACATTTACATATACTATATATGTATACATTTAACAGGTATATATTACAGAGGGTCCTATACACATACACACCTGCACACATTTACATATACTATATATGTATACATTTAACAGGTATATATTACAGAGGATCATATACACATACACACCTGCACACATTTACATATACTATATATGTATACATTTAACAGGTATATA
>JAVTVY010022197.1:0-94474 GCA_036873755.1 Hanleya hanleyi
AACCTATTCTAAAGCACATACCAAGAATCTAACGATTCGTGATATGTGTTGAATCTCAGGTACGCTTTTATTGTACCTGTTCATGTGGCAACTTGGATGACATGACCACACGACCCCTAGCACCGGCATAAGCGATATTAGATACAATTCTAAAGAGCTATGATGGAAATGCTCTGACAACTCGTATATTGGTAATCGGTGAGCTGTGTCGCTGTGACAACTCGTAAACTGGGGATTGGTGAGCTGTATCGGCGTCAGATGAAAATGACGGCATTTAACACAAAAGACTGTGTCCCACACCTCACACGTGACGTGACCATCAGAGCCGCAGAGGAATTCTTCAGAGTAAGGTCAAGTGTACACGCGGCGCTCCCCGTTCTATTGCAGATATGGAACAGCTGTGTCAAGAAATGAAAAGAATGCGGGTGGATGGGCAGAAAAATGAATGAAACGAACTGGAGTGGTCAAGGTCTGAGAGAGAAAGATTCTCTCCTCAGAATGGGAATGACTTTAATGTTTCAGATACCGAACACATGGTCGTTAAGGCCAGCTTCAGGTCAAACCATTAAATTTGAGAGAAAACGGCTGGACCGCTGGTTGATTGGTTTGCACTGATCTTCAAGTAGGCAGTACGAAATACTATGGAAGGGAGCAGTGTTAAGATCTGCTTTCAGATACAGTGTGTTCTGAATTAACCACAATTAACAAATCTATTAACTATCATATTTCCACAAAGTGGATGCTCTTCCGTTTTCATTAGAACGGATCCGCCGCTGCCGCCGCCGCGACTTTAAACGTGAATATCTCTGAAACCGTGAAAGATTTTCGGGTCAAACTTTGTGTGCTTCCTCGTTAGGACTGGGAAATTTGTCTGTTTGTGTTTAATACAAGGTGAAGATATACCGCTTGCATATCGCTCCAATTTAATAGCCGCTGTTCACCACTAGTTGACACTGAAGGCAGAGGATAGGTAAACCTTTCTCTCACGATTTCGTCAGCTTTTGATTTGTCTGAAATTGATTAATAATCATCTTAAAATGCTAAACGGTTTTGGTGCTGCTGGCTTAACTATAAAGCAACGTCTTTTGCGTCTCAATAAAAATTGACCGATTTAATCCATGATTTCCTTTTTTGATTGTTCTGTTCCAGGTTATCAAGCATAAATCCTGCATTGACGGCACTTTCGGTGCGAACAAAATGGCCATTTAAATGAAAATGACAATTCTCTGACTTAACGTCAAAACCTCCATAGCCATTATCATGATTAAAGTGTTTCTGTTAAACTCTTATACACATCTCCCTAGGGATTTGGATTTTACATGATTGTGTTTCTTGGAATTCGTTCATTGCTATATGTGACGCTAGAGACATAAATTTAGGTAAGACCATGTAACATGATGTCTTCTAAATGACGGTCTGATCCCCATGTGTATAATGATCTTGCAGGATAGGCGAAAGACTATGGCAAGCCGTTTTGGTATTTATTCCTTTATTTTTGATATCAAAAATTCTTTTTTTGATATCAAAAATTCTTTTTTTGATATCAAAAATAAATGTGCGCCGTTTTGGTATTTAAACGGATAATTGTTGATATCAAAAATACTATTTTTGATATCAACAATTCTATTTTTCATATCAAAAATTCTTTTTTTGATATCAAAAATAGAATTGTTGATATCAAAAATAGTATTTTTGATATCGAAAAAAGAATTTTTGATATCAAAAATAAATGTGCGCCGTTTTGGTATTTAATCGGATAAAATTCTCTCGCCTCCTGTACAGCTGACAATGCATTTTGTACAACATTTCTAACAACAGCGTTAGCCTGAGTTGGGTTACCCGAATCAGCCATTCTCCATTTTTGTTTGGCGCCAAACGACGGGTGTCGGTACTGAGGAGTGAAATTGTATCAATCAATAAACAAGGGGAAAATTTCGATTGAATGATAGCTCTTGAATATATGAACAACCAACGACAGAATTTGTGTAATTTGCATTATGATTTTTATGAGTTATTTTGTATGGTAGCACTTTTTGAGATGAAGCCAAAGATGGGAGATAAATCTTGGTAAGGGAGAGCGCATTATTTCCATTTTGGCAGGCCCGTAGCCAAGGGGGGGTTTCTGGGTTCGGGCGAACCCCCCCCCTTTGGAAATATTATATACTTTTCTCATATAAATGCCCTTTTCAAACACTGAAGCGAACCCCCTATTTACCCCTTTTCCCATACAGCGAACCCCATGATGTGCCCTTTTGGAGTGAAGGCGAACCACCCCTCAGTAAATCCTGGCTACGGCCCTGTTTGGTGTAAGTGGTCATCTATTTTTGATATCAAAAATAAACTTTTATTAGAATTTTTGTATAAAAAATAAATGAATAAATACCAAAACGGCTTGCCATAAAAGACTGGACGGGGTTTGGTGGTGTTGGCGTCATCATGGAGGCGTGTTATTTGCATCTCAAAATAAGATATATTTTTACGAAAAGGAAATTGAATTCTTTGAGTCGGGGAATATAGCATTCCTAACATGATAATTCGCATCCTGTGTTAACTGTATTTTGGGAGTTAACTCCCCTTGACTGATGTAACCATGCTGAAGTCGCAATAAATATCGTATCGTATCGTATCGTATCGCAAGCCAAATGACCAATTATATTTAAAAACAAGCGCTGGATGAGCGCAAAGACCTCCGTCGAGGCAACAGGGTCCGTAGCGTAATACATCACTGAATAACATACGGCCGGATGCCAAGCTCAATTTTGCATTTGTTGGACGTTAGCTTCATCAATGGTAATTAATCTGGGATTGAGGGTTCCTCACTAGCATGTCCAGACAGGGATGTGAAAGTCACATTCACAGCAAATAATTTTTGTTTGATTTGACGTGCTTGAAATATTGGGGTATGGAATAGAGTATATTGATGGAAAACCTGGAAAAGTGCTTTGAGACATTAGGCCCCATCCCACCCACACCTCCCCATGAGAGGATCCCCTCACCCAAATCAACACGTTAGCGACAGAAATGAGACCCTGTGTGCCTAGTTGTACCAACTTGCTTGTGACTGTGCTATAGGCCCAACACAGCAACACTTCATATTTTGTATGTGTACAGTATAGCATCATCATTGATGAGAGAATGCTCTTCAAAACACACCTGATTTTACCGACATTTCGTTCTGATCTGTCTCAACATCATATGATGAGGATTCAATGCGCTCGGTATAATTTTGTTTACTCGTGTTACAGGTCACCTTCGCCTTCACCTTACTGTATCAATGACCATGGACTTGTACATGTATCACATTCACATTGAATGGTGATGGCTGATGAGAATATTGCCCCTATGGAACAAATGACTGGATTCCATGCAGCAAATATTTATTGTGTAACAGTGAGAAGAAAATTAATTGTATAAACATTCCAAGCCTCATTGAACACAAGCCGCACCATACTTGATATGAATATAACGCGCGTACATTAGCTCGCTTGGACGTCGCTTAGTTAAATATGGACAGACTCGCAAAAATCTCAAAATTTTCAAAAGCCACAAAAATGCCCTCCGCTTGTACAGAGTAAGTAAAAATACTTATGTACAACTTGATGTTTAGAAATGACTGTGTTGAGCGGTTCTATTCCCAACTTCTCTTTTATTCTATGTCATAGAGGGCAGGGTTTGGTAGATAATTAAAAACTGTATTAACTCGGCTTCACATTTTAGAGAATGACTTTAATTGAGCCAAAGATGAAAGAGAAATACACTTATAAAAAATCGATTTAAAAAAATATATGTTTATATTAATTTCCATAATTTATTGAAAAAAACTATACGTAGACTTCGACCACCCAATATCACACAGGGCAGGCAACTGTGAGAACAAGTGAAAGATACCCATCGAGTTGAGCGGATTTGCAGATAAACAACAACAAAAAATTGCACTTTGTGCCTCACGAGGCCCTTCTCCATAGAGTGCATGCCAGTTATTTTTCTAGACAACAACAACAGTTTTTGCCTGTATCACAGTCCGAGCTTCCGATTACCCTTCAACCTTACCCAGACGACGGATAATTTTTGACAGATTGTCCGGCTAGGTTGTTGATCGGATTCACAGATCATGAATTCCACCGTGACGGAATCACCGTTGGGAAGACTTTTTCTTTATTCAAAGTCATGTACTCGGAAGTTCCGTGGTCATATCCATGTAGTTTCAAGTTTAGTTTGCTATTCTATATGACATCTGTTTACGGATCCATGAAAAATCTACAGATGATCCAGCATTTTCAGTAAATCATGCTTCGAAATGTTCGTGACGGAATCACCTGAAACGGACATGACTCTTGACTAGTGTTGCTTGTCTATTTTTTTGCTACTCTGTTTCAATCTGACTATTCTTATATGACATCTCTTACTAACATACAGTACCCAAGGATGATAAGATTTTTTTCATCGTGAGAAAAACGCGACTGGATCATCCCAGGGGTTAAATCTAGTCCGTGACGGAATCGACAAAAAATCGTGATGGAATCACGAGTGCGCTTTTTAAATCTTATCGGTAAAAGTGCTTTATTAATTACACATTTTCTTCAAAAAAATATTCCTAGAGTGAATTTATCTCTTCTACTTAGAAAATTAAATCTCTGACCTCTTATTTTTACTAAGGTATACAGCTCCCGCCACATGCATATCTTTTCTGCAGATGTTTCAAAATAGTATAGTTTTCAGTAAAGTGCAATTTTTCTTCTTTGACAATTTAGAATTTCCCGAGTTCTTCATGTTAAAAAATTGCGGGAAAAATATTTCGCTATTAAAACACATCTTCTCTATTATTGGCTTGTTCCCGGGGATCATAGGAAGCGAATAGAACAAACAGCATGCTAATATAGGGTCTACGACAGAATGTGGAGTGAATTTTATGCGAAAAAGGGCTGTTTAGCAATGTCCGCTTTTCCGTGGAATTCATGAGCGCACGATTGAAGTATCATGGGAAGATATATATTTCCAGTCGCTATCTCCCCCCCCCCCCCCCATCTTCAAACAAAAGGAAAAGAAAAAGCCGAGAGAGCGCCTCGTGAGGCAGAGTTATTTTTCCAGACTACAACAACAACAGTTTTTGCCTGTATCACAGTTCGAGCTTCCGATGACCCTTCAACCGTACCCAGATAACACAGATTCACAGATAACGATTGAAGCATGGGAAGATATATTTTTTCAGTCGCTATCTCCCCAACCCTCACCCCCCTCCCCCCAACTAAAAAAAAAAAGAAAAGAAAAAGCCGAGAGAGTTCTTCGGAGTTTTACGTTTTTGACCTCTGACTTTGAATTTGACTTCTCACTTCCGACTCGCATCCTGGTGAATGACACTCGTCCTTTATCTTTTTGCCGATTCAGAGATTCTCGAGGAAGTTTCCAATTATACTATCTGGAATGCGAGTTTTTCTTTCGTGAAAATTTACTTTTTATGAAAGCGCAGGTTTGTCTTCGTCGCATGCAAGACGGTACATCTTCGGAAAATTTATGACCTATTCCAAGGCTCTTTAGCGTGACATGTTCATGATCAGGTCAGGGGATTTGCAGCATTTCTGTTCTTCATTCAATACATAGTACTGTTCATACGCCCTATGATATGTACTTTTGTTGCTAACATTATGCAAGTTTTGTTGTTAAAAAAATAAAACTGAACGTACTTGTAGGCCTACTCGTTTGAAGCAGCAGACATTATAAATTTAGTTGACCTAGATTCTGCATTGAAGATCAACCATTGAAACGCGGAAAACAACGAATTACGTCAATTATACAGTATTTTCGCCTTCATGTTGTCTGATCGTACTAGTCTTGTTTATATGATGATGCTAAACAATAATGATCTTGTGAACTTTGGGATAGGCCTAGGTCATAAATTTTCTGAAGATGTACCATTTTGCTCGTCGCATACCGGCCATCTGTACCAGCGCGAAGCGAATTTAGTACCCTCGAATAAAGAGACCCGGTGGAAGCGCTGCAAAGGATACACACCTTTTGTGACGTAAGCATTCATTTGTGTCCAAAGAAAAGATTCAAGATTTCGTCGGGAACCATGACGATCCCTATTGGAAATACTATGAGTCGTGGGTTCCCCATATGACAATTATTTGGCGGGAGATTTCACGTTGCGCTCCTAGACCTCCGTCTGATCGACGGAGGTAAAAATGAAATTTCCTGACAATTCCAATATATGCATGCATAGCCATTGAAGTGTTATTTAATTTCATTTTGTGGCACTATAGAAATGAACCAGGTAAACTTGCATGTATGTAGCACCATTTGTTGGCTTTCTTGAATTTTATTATAGAGATCTTGTAAAACAGACCAATTGTAAGACAGACAACGCATTGAAAGGACACTGGTATTGCTTGCATTATACATGCAACAACGGGCGGTACTGGCAAGTAAATATAGAAGTAAAAATGTAGGCTGCATTCGGCCCTTGCTTAGACACATATCTAAAATGCAAACTGAGAAAATATGCTGTTATCAGTATGGGGTGATAGTCCTACAGTATGGAAGATTGCAAGGATTTAGGGGTGCTTGAATCCATATCATTTGGTCAAATTGAATCACACTGATACACTAAATATTGTAGGTCTGTATGTTGACCATGCAATCTGAAGTAGTTGGCTCATTACATAATGCACTCTACACAAGAGGATAAGAGTTATTGTGTCGATAAAAGCAGTGCCGCTTCTCTCTCTAATGTAAACATATTGGTATCGCATTTTGTTTTCTTCAGCATGTTGAGTGGCTGTGTAGCCTAGGAAGATGGACAATTGAGACCAGTAATGTCAGCTATTGGTTCAAACACGGTCCTAAGGCCATTGTTAGTCCAGCATGACCTCCAATTGTAAAATGGACATACTGAACCCAATTATTATTTATTAATAATTATTGAAATGAAGGTGAAAATTCGCAACAACAACATAATTTTCTTCTATATGTATTGTCTATGAGAATTGAACAAATAAAGCATATGTTTATGGTAAAATCTCCTGTAGAACATGTCTGTTCATGTTAACAGTTTATCCCAGGCACTTCAAAGCATAGATTGGTTTTGATGAACCTTTTCTTCCATGCATAATAGTATTTTATTGATCATTTATTTTTTATCAATTTATTTACTTTCTTGCAGAAACTTTTCAGGATAACATTATGAACATTGTGCGGGGATAGATCAATTCAAATAAGGGGACATCTAAATCCAAATCAGAATTGAAAGAATTTATTTATACCTTCTTCAAATCTTAAATTTGCAATTTCAGAAAAGATAATAAATAAAGCAAGTTGGGTTTGATTTTTAGTGTTCACCAATACTTGAAAAGATTCGTTTTTTAAAGGAAACTGTTCCCCAGTGTTTACATTATGTGAACCAGATATTCTCAATTTTTGCCACTTTATTCTAAAACAAAAATTTGTTTTGAAAATAAGTCTCACAAAGTGTGTGTCACCTGTGGAGTAAGTTGTTGAGATTGTCTTGTTCATCCAGAGGATATATGCCCCTGCTTAGTAAAGCATCAGCTCCCCCCGCTCCCCCCACTCCTTTCTTCTCCAAGGCACTACTACCAGGGATGAGTCTCTACCTCTTTCTTTTCCTCAGGGGTTTATGTCCCACCCTCTCACCAAACTATGCATTACTCTTCATTGTGCGGGGATAGATCAATTCAAATAAGGGGACATCTAAATCTAAATCAGAATTGAAAGAATTTATTTATACCTTCTTCAAATCTTAAATTTGCAATTTCAGAAAAGATAATAAATAAAGCAAGTTGGGTTTGATTTTTGTTGTTCACCAATACTTGAAAAGATTCGTTTTTTAAAGGAAACTGTTCCCCAGTGTTTACATTATGTGAACCAGATATTCTCAATTTTTGCCACTTTATTCTAAAACAAAAATTTGTTTTGAAAATAAGTCTCACAAAGTGTGTGTCACCTGTGGATTAAGTTGTTGAGATTGTCTTGTTCATCCAGAGGATATTTATTTATTTATTTATTTATTTATTGCACTTCAATCACTACAGACACAAGTGTCCAATTACAGTGACGATAACAGTATAAAATTCAACATATGTACAATACAATAACAAAATACATGGCGTATATATAAGGTTAGGAACATACAGAGAAGTTATAGTCAGATTGTTGACCAATATATATTAGCTAAATAACACGGATTTACAATTGCGTTTAAAAGTTTCAAAGGGCACGAATAAATCCAATATACCGGCCATGTCATTAAAATAGTTCTGGCATCTTGGTAAAATTGAGTTACTTCTTACTAAAATTCTGGATTGTGGCGGAAGAAATAATTTCTTCGCACGTAGACGCCTAGCTGGTACATAAAAACAAATACAACCAACCAAATACGAACAATGAAAAGAGTCATTAGCACAACGATGTAAAAATAAGAGATCATAAAATTTTCGCCGTATTTCTAATGGCGGAAGTTTGAATGTTTCACACATGGAATAATAGCTGTAATCTAAGTTGGCTTTGTAGCATAAAAATCTCACGAATTTTTTCTGCACACGTTCAATACGCTCCGATAAAGTACTTTGATGAGGAGACCATATTGAACAACAACACTCCAAGCTGCTCCTAACAAGAGCTATGTACAATGATTTGATGGCAGTTATGTTAGAGAAAAATTTGCAATTTCTTTTTAAGAAACCCAACATTTTAAAGGATTTAGCTAGAATAAGTTCAATGTGGGACTTGAAACTAAAACTACTACACATTAAAACACCTAAATCCTTCACTTCGCTCTTTTGTTCTAAAACAACACCTCCAATTTCATAGCTAAAATTGGTCCGTGTCCGTTTATTTGTAAAATTGATAGAAACACATTTTAAAATGTGAACATACAATTTCCAGGTGATACACCACTGATAAAAACGATTACCATCATGTTGTAAAAGTAAACAGTCGGCGGGGCTAGAAATGGGTCTAAAAATCTTGTTGTCGTCAGCAAAGAGAAAGCACTTTGAATTCAATAAAACAGACGGCAAGACATTGATATATATTAAAAATAGAGACGGTCCTAAAATGGAACCCTGATATATGCCCCTGCTTAGTAAAGCATCAGCTCCCCCCGCTCCCCCCACTCCTTTCTTCTCAAAGGCACTACTACCAGGGATGAGTCTCTACCCCTTTCTTTTCCTCAGGGGTTTGTGTTCCACCCTCTCACCAAACTATGCATTACTCTTCCACTCCATAGACCTATTTATTGATCGTAAATCTAGCATCATAACGCATTCAGATAAAGCTATGTGCACCACTCTTTTGTAAGAACCACCCTATTCCCTATCCCTATATATATATATAATATTCCAGGGACACAAGTCATTAACATCGTGCGTAAATTAGTGATGTGCCCAAACTGGAGAGCAGTTTATAAGTGGCAAATATCTGAGTGATCGCCTACATAATTTGTCTAAATTCAGGAATTTTCAATATTTTCTCTAATTTGGGTTCGAACCCCACCCTAATTTTTTTTTGCCATGCCTAATGGAGGGTGTGCCCAAATTGGGGAGATTGAAGCCATGTGCATATACCAAATTACGTTTTACACATGTATTCGGGGAAATGCTCTGTTCGTGCTTCACACGAGTTTTCATTGTATATCACTCTGAAACAGCTATATTTTCTAATCTTCTCGATCATGTAGTTATATTCATACGGCATTAAATAGGTAAATCTAGAATGAAATATGGAAGATAATAATCGATTTTCTCCAAAACTCATCCAAGAAAATTTCGATTGGACGTTCGCTCTCATGTGTTGGAGGCGCGATACTCCGGTTCCGTCTTCGCTATGAATTAAAACAATGACAAACACGTTTTTGGGAACTTTCGGTAACAAGAACATGTGCTTTATACTGGTCGCAAGTGGATGGAATATTCGCATTGGCGACAATATAAGAATTCCAGGTATTTGTAGGCCACAACCAGGAATCCTGAATAAAACAATTGCGCAAGGTTTGCGGGAGGATGCACCGAGTCGCAAATTTGCGTTCAATCGTAAGATTTATATATACACGAAGGTTTTGTGAAACACCCTTTTTACTTGTTAATATTTGTTTTCGACCGATTTCCATCATACGAAGACTGTGAAACAAACCCAGGACACTGCTCATAACGAGAGCTCGTTCAACCACACAAGCCATTATTCCCCCATATTGGTCCGTGTTTCATCATTGCGGTGTATGTAGGCGTCTATTCCCGAATGCATATTCAATCCGACTCTATCTGCGGTTCCTCTACTACTGACGATGCCACGTGGCATCTGATGGCGTCAGTTGTCTCATTGGATATGCTTGATGTGTATTGATCACATCTTCCTACCATATGCCTATCGTTGCAGACCCAATTCAAATGTTGCATTCCTTAGCTGTAATATACTGGCTAAGGCACGAAGCTTAATATCCACCATTCTTATGCTTCCAACGTAATCCGATCTGCGCTTTCTCTGCTACTGATAACGTCACGGCTACCCGGCATGTAACACAGAACAGATACTCCAATGCCCAATATCAAGGTCCAAGATCCACCCCAAGGTAAGGTCCAAGGTCAAGGGTCATCGGTCACACAATTCACACTTATGCATCCAATTGAACCGATCTGTAGTTTCTCTATTACTGATGACTTCACATTTGCGAGAACTGTACAGCACAACAAACACGCCAAGGTGCACCCCCAGGTCAAGAGTCAAATGTAAACCTTTATGCCATACTGAACCAGATTTACTCCCACCTTTTACCTTCACGGTATGACTGAATTTACGCTTTATATACTACTCGGCTTTCATTCGATATCGACTTTCTGGCAACAGCCATAAATCTGTTCTTGACGACATGATGTTATAAACTGTTTCTTATGATTCCCATATCTATCATGTTTACAGCATTCATGGTAGTTTGGAACAAACTCGGTCTAATTACATTGTAGTATATCCGGAGAACTCTCTCTAGCTGTAGCTAATTATTGGACAACTAATGGTACTGCTGGAGAGTTTGTGAGTTTGGAGAGAGCCTTAACCCTATTTATTTCATCTAACTCCCAAATGAATGATTTTGTTCCAGTCTGATGGACTGGCATTACCTTTAATTGCTGCGTATGTGACGGCTATCGATCAAGTATTTCCTTCGCCTGTATCAGATTCCTCCCAACTTTCAGACGTGTTATTTAAAAATATAGTGAAGTGTTTCCTACAAATATATCTCGGGCACGGATAAAGCATTTTACGAGTTGGGGGGTGAGGGATCTGCTATATCAGCACTTAAGGCGAGGGACCAGGGGGAAGCTTATAGCGTTGGACACACTGGTTCTCGTCAGATCACCGAAGTTAAGCAACGTTAAGCTCGGTCAATAGTTGGATAGGTGACCGGGTGCTGTACTGGCTGGGCTGAACAGTGTCCAGGGTAATAGGAACTGTGAGCACTCTCATGTGTTGGCACATGTAAGCACCGTCGTGATATGACTGAAACAAGGTTGAAAACGACGTTAAACCCTACTACTCACTCATGATCAGTCACTCACTCTGGAAGCTCTGGGGTTCTCGTCGGCTTGAGACGCGTTCTGGATGTGATTTCGATGTATTAAACCACGAATCATCACATAGATCTTGCTCGTATTTTTAGTTGTTTTATGTGTTTTTCTGTGGATTTCCCCGGAAATTTTTTGAAAATCTAAACGTGAAATGCCGCATTCTGGCGCATTTTGACAGCATATTTCCGACTTTCGAGAACTGTGTTGTTTAGATTGAAGTCAAAAAGTAGAACGGCTGTTGAAGTGGGAATTATAGGCCCTACTTTCCTGCTATATGGTGCCTCTTGTATGTGATTTTTCATATTAAAATTAAGTAAATGATGTGTTCTGGTGCATTACGACGGAATATTTGGAAATTTTCGCAGAACTTTTCTGTAGATATGTAAAGATACCTCAAGCGGAACTCTTCTTTCTATTGGGTCCGGGATATTTTTAAAATCCAGATGTAAAACTGTGCTTTTCTGAACATTTTGATAGTATATTTTCGATTTGTTCTGGGTGAACGTAAAAAGTTGTACGATCTGGAACGCAGTCACGATTCTCATGTTTTGTGCGTGTCCATGCATTCTTTTAAGCTGGATGTGAGACGCTATAGGTTCAGCCTTCATTTATATTTTTAAGAAGTTCGTAAGACTTATATGCAGAATGCGCACAACACCTCCTCCCCCGGAACTTCTCGAAGTTACAGATGCAAAACACTGCGTTCTGGTGCATTCTGATAGTAGAATTACGGTATCACATCCGCCATTCTGTCATTCTCTCCGAAAAACCATCAAACCTATAGTTTGGTGGTGTTTATTTTTTTTCTGCTCAAATTATTAGGGGAGGGGGAGGGGGTGTCAGTCCCCATAGCCCCAGGTTCTGCCGTGCCTGTATCTTTGTCTCATTCAATACTTTTGCTTCAACATGAATGAGATTTTAAGCGGAATAGTGGAAAATTGTCACCATTACGACTATTTATACCTCCGAGACATCTATCGCGTTTGAGTCGCTTCATAGGAATGGTAAAACTACCTTCCGAAGACCCAACTGGCAGATTTGAAAAAAGAATAAATGGTGGCAAAACCAATTTGCTTCCATTCGGACCAGACGGACATGCCCATAATGACTCCCATCTCCCAGACTGGCGGTAAATTAGAAAAAGAGGTTGAAGTACTGCACTTTTAAATCATTAGCTTTTACCACGTGGATTAGAAATGAACCATCATCCGTGTCCGTTCTTCGCAAACTGGCTGTGTCATAAGCCTTCTCAAACCCACTCTCTCAAAACTACTGTGTATGAAGTACACAAAGTGTGTCAAATATTATCATACACAACGTGGTGTGTACATTTTATACACAGCTTTGTGAACTTCTCCAAGCAAATTATGCCGAAAGTACACATCGGTGTGTATAAGACTTGGGGCACAACGCTGTGCATGATAATTTTTGACATACTTATAGTGTACCGTACTTTTTGTACACAGTAGTTTTGAGATTGCAGGTCCCCAAGATAGGATGTATAGTATTGTCCTCCATAGTGCATGTCTATTTTCTCCGTACACTCCGTACCATCCCCTGAACTCAGGTTGGGACAATCCAGTTATTACTTGAACACACCGTTTAAAGTATAACAGCCAATGAACGGGACGGCGTCTCTCCAGTCAAAACAATGACGGTTACTCACAGCTTGAGTTCAAATGGGATGAAATATACGACACATTGCTGGCTTCTAATTTTTTTCAAATATGGGCATATTCGGAAAGGTCATGAGGTCACGAAAGTTGTTCGGAAAGTCTATTAATAAACGACTGATCTTAGTCCGGACGAATTCGTCTTCTGTCATGGGTCGGATTTGTCAGACGAACCATGACTGGGGATGATGAGTATTGTCTTTTCCGCTTGTTTAGACAGTGATTCGACAAAATGGGGTCAAGCACAGTTGATTGATTTGCAGTGGATGTTTTCGTCGATGTTGTTGTTAAAAAATATATATATTTTTCAAGAATTTAATTATTTCTCACCTTTTCATACACTAAAATAACATTGGATGTCATAAAATGCGTTCTATATGTCATGGTATTATTATTAGACACTGTGGATATTTCTCGAATGATAGAGCTACGTAGGCTTGTTTCACGTACTGTTGTGTGGGTTAGTCACTTCGATCTTTCTAGAAGATTATTGTAAATTGCATCTAGGCCAGATGATGACGTAATGCATATTCGAGAGGCTTCTTGATTTGGTAGAATGTACTGGAATGCCACATAGAGTATAAATAGCCCGACAGTCGGTCATTCTGAGGGAATTCAAACGGCTTTTCTGTGGGTGCATTATACTGTCTTACCTTTGTCTGAAATTATACGGACTGCTGGATTGTATATTCCTGTGAATTGACTCTTGGCGTTGTGTTATCTACGTGATTGAACTGTCGGAAACTGAACAACAGGGTGTCGGACTATCAAAATACAGAACAGCGATTTGTGCGGCACGAACTGTGAAATATACACCGGTATAGCATTGAACAGTAAGACTATTGACATTTGTTTGTTATATTAACCGTACTTAATTTGTGTATGATTTTAGTATTGTAAATAAATATTTGTTTGTTAATCCTTGACTTCACAGAAATTTTCTGTTACGTTTTTTTCTATTATGGTTTATGACGTAAACACCGCGCAACTCTGCATACCTCTTATCTTCAATATCAAGTGATGAAAGAATCATGTTACAACGTCCCGAATCCCAGTACAGGGGGAAATTCGGGTGTCTGCATGCGGACAACCTACGGTAAATCGATGAGTATGATGAAAACTCAACGGTCGTGGAAAATGCCATGAGGTAAGTTCTCCTGCATTCGGAGTCATTCAGACTCGATTGCAAGAGTCTTTGGGAGAATTTGCCGAATGGTCACACATCGGGAAATCGTGGAGAGTTCGTGGCGAATTCTTTAGCATGGTTCTTGCATCACTTGATATTGAAGATAAAAAGATCGATTGTAGATTGGTGTACGTCGTATTGAACGCATTTTTACAATATGCACTGTCATAGTGGTGTATAGAGAATTATATTCTTGAAAAATAGAAGACACCCACTGCTAATCAAGCCAACTGTGCCTTCAACTAATATAGTCAATGTCCCGAACACGGAGGTTCAACTCTTCCATTTAATTACCTTATTCGTTTCCTCATTCATAACAGCGCCCCTGGTGTCGGACCAGAGCACACCATCTCGTAGCCCAGTCTTGTATTCTGCTCTTCGATTTGATGATCATGCAACCCATTCATCATTATGCTTTATTTTATTAATACCAGCGCGCGCTGGTGTCTAATCGGCAAACTGATGACATCATCTTGTAGCTCTCTACGAGTGTAGTCGAAAGTCCATCACTCTAGTTTGATGGACTTCTGGTATACATGGTCCATGTAGCAAATTCGGTCATTTGGCGCAGAGCACTCATTTCTCCACTTCTCATCAAACATCACTGTTTGGAGTATATAAGTGTAGGGAACAACAATTGGAAAAAAAAAATCTGAGTCCTGTCCTTCTTAATTTCCGTTGGATATTTACGAGCAGGTTGTTTCCCGGGTTGTTGAGGAGCTATTTCGCTCGGCCTAAATGTCGTTCACCATCAATATCCCGTTAATGTCAAGTTCTTCGGAGTTGATATCTCATTACCGGTCATGTAAAATTATCAGCAGAGGACCTGTTACTAGGATATTTATGTGAGAAATCGAACAAATTGTTAAACATACACGCAATGATTGTCAGTGACCGTCCCCAGTGGACACCTACTTGGCTTTCTTTTCCAGGCCTAAATTGAATTGGTCCAAGCCCATGCAATAAGTTTCAAATTTGGACCGACTCGAAGCTGGTAATGACTACTATTTGTAGTCTGAAATTGCAAGGGTTTTCCAATCTCATCAGAGACAGCCTTTAATTTCTTACCAGATTGTGTATATGTATGGATTCTGCTGGTGACCATGCACTCACCGCGATGCCGGGCCTTTTTACAATCTAGCCTATATTAATATTGTGTTTAGGGACCGGGTATGTGGGTCACTATGGTCGAGTCGTATGCGCGACATTTCAGCATGCGACATTTCGGTAAGCGACATTTCAGCACGCAACATTTTCGTACGCGACATTCCGGAAACAAGACCAGTTATAATTGGGCAAAAAACTGATTTATTTTCAGATTTCTGCACATAGATTTTATACAGGTATATTGTACATATCTAAGCAAAGGATGTGTGATTTTTACATGCAAAAAACAAAAAAAAAACTTTGTGACAGTAATAAATATGTTTTTTTCATTCCAAAACCTGAAATAACAGATTTTTCTTGAGAGATACAAACAGAAATATCAGCCTGGGAAAAGTTACGATGGTCAGTTGCATAGAAATGAATTTCTGGTTCATCCCGGGCCTATTTTGGCATTTTTTCAGACATTAATGGGGAGGATTTTCTCTGGTAACAAAAATGTGACATCTCAAACCCAAATTTTAGTTTCGCACAAGGTGTTAGGAAATTCGAAAGTTTCAGTAGTATAGAAAGCGTAAATCTAGTCATATAAATTGGGGAGGGTCATGTTGTAGGTATATGCGCCGCCCGGCGTAATCCGACGTCAAAATTGGGTGTAATGTTAAAGGTTTAGGGGGAAATTGGCCGGAAGTGGAGCGCCAACCGGCGTGAAATCTGAGTCAAAGTGAGTAATGTTAAAGGTATACTCTCTAAAAATAGTTGAGTGAAATTTCACTCAAGTAAGAGTGGAAATTCATCCTACTCAAAACGTGAGTGAGATTTTCACTCAACTTGAGTTACTTTGCACTCAACTTGAGTTAAACGCACTCAATTTGAGTGAAATGTCACTTAGGGTGACTGTGTGAGGACACTTAGGGTCACGTGTCTGGGGAGGACCTATGCATAGGGGTCATGGCGTGTTTATAGGACGTCACTTACGGTGACTGTGTGAGGACACTTAGGGTCACGTGACTGGGTAGTAACCCTGCGTAGCGCGTTTATAGGGGTTCAATGCACACATTGGTTTACTATGCCATACTCAAATGGATCGAGTGAGGTGGGAATCACTCGTAGGGGAGCATCCGATTGGACTGGTATGGAAGTAGAGTCCGGTTTCATCCATCTGCGCAGACAGAGAATAGTGGACGTTTTTGACGTTCCGAATGTTGCATTTGTATAAATGTCTTTGTCACGTTGAATTAAAATGACATCTCCAACACCATGTCTTGTGATTTCTTCTTATCAACCCTAATGGATTAATACAATATAGGGAAACTATAATAATATGATGTACAATGAGGTATATAACATGATAGTATATATTTACACATGAATGCGATGTTCAACACTGTCGTGGTCACATTTTCCGAAATCCAAGATTAGAATATAAGGGAAACTATAATAAGATGGTGTGCAATGAGATGCGTACCATGATAGGTGTCCATTGCAACGTACAACTATCCAACTGGAGATGTACCCAGACCTCATGAACTCTGGCATGCTACTGATGAAATTGGGTTGTTACATAGGGCAAAGGCGGGCGTTGGATGCGTTAAGGAAGATGTCGAGGGCGTTATAACGGTGGGGCCAATGACGTCACTGGACTGTAAAACATGTTCGTTACATAGGTTTAGTAGGTCTTTATTATATCATGTAATATACAAATACATTTGTCTTTTCTAATACTGTGATCCACTTTGTCAATTTTGACTGAATTTGACACAACCAATACCAAATGATACATGTTGGTTGTTTTACAGTCTGTCTATTTTGGAAAAACTAAGCGAAAATGTGCACTTTCATCTTGTAGTTCGGCCTGTGAATAACGTTGCCGAAATGTCGACCCACCACTTTGTGCCGACATTTCGCCTGCCGAAATGTCCTGTCACCCATCGAGTCAATGTGATGCAGCTGTTGGCTGGTTAGATCGTCTGTTATACCAACCGCCTGTCTTTTATGGCCAGACTGCTGGCATCACAGACGATGTGGCCTCTATTCCCATCCGAGGAAATCTTTGATATCTTACACTTCTCGTGGAATGCATTTCGCAAAATCGATAATAATATTAAATTTCTCATTCAAATTGTAATACATGTATAGCACAATGATATTGTGATGTTTTGTTTTTCATGTGCTCTATGTTGACTAGTTAAGGACAACAGATGATCCGGTAGGGTCAGTCAGATGCATTATGCACTCGACATGGTCTCGGATAATGTAGGACATAAGTACCTCCTTTCGCACTGCTAGGAATCCATATTGGCATCCATGTTGAAAGCACAGCATCACGCCGAAACTCCGAACAGCGCATGTCAGCTGTATGACTTCCGTTACCATGGAGATCAGCTTTAGACGCAAAACCAGGAGAAACATCTCAAATTAGAAGAGTTCCTTCAGGGGTAGATTCAAGGGAATATCCATTTCTTTTGGATATATACTTTATCTCCTGATAAGGGAGAAATACAACGAAGACTATGTAAGCGGAAACACATACTATATAGCATGTGGTGTGCCTCACGTGCGGCGTAGCGCGGTTACAGCTGAGAGCTGTAAAATCCCTACTCCATTAATGCGTGAGGTACTATAACTTCGACGGAATAGGCCGAGCAGTCGCGAATGATACATTGTGTTGGGCTGTAAAGCTTGACCGGCATTCCGTCATACTCACTGAAGGAAAACACAAAGTTCTTACGCGAGAAAAAAAAAAAAAAAATAGATCTGAAGCTAAATCGTGTCCATGCTTTTGTGTTTTGTATATATTTATTATTTGCGTACTCTTTTGTTAAGTGCTTCGTTGTTACATTTCTATGTTTCATAGTTTTTAGGTTCAAAATATGTCGATTTATAGAGCGTCACGTAGGTCTTCTTCTGGAAAATGTCGCAATCTGTTTAGTAGTGTACACGTAGGGTTTCTGGCCCACTGCGGTGATGCGTTGCTACGCATGACGTCACGCGAACAGAAATAGATCGAAATCTGGCGTGCCGTTTCGGTTCACTGGCGCCTGTATTCATTATTGCCTCTTACGCTAGCATGCACTACATATTTCGTGTCGCACGAATGATTTTTGATCTAATATTGATTTCATATACAGGCGTCTAGTCCGTCATTCAATTTTCAGCCGTCGACCATTAAAGAATGTCCGCGTCTATAATTTAAAGACCTATTCCATATAACAGCATAAGCACCAAAGGACCTTGGGTTTCAGAGCGATTCCTCAGAGTTATTATAAGTCAGACTATGGGAAGTCCTACCAAGAATGAGAACAGGACTGAACATGAGTAAACCATCGTTGTTGTTGTTCACATTCATAATTTATTCAGAACACCAAGAAAAATGGGGAATGCCAGCAATGAATTCTTCCCCACGAGAATCCAAGACATGCAGGGCATCCTGTCGATTCACTTGGGGTTTCGTGGGAGGTACCGTTGCTGGATTCCTCTTCAAACATCACTACGATTCCTCTATTTTTCTCAGTGTGGATAACTTTGTCCAAAGTTGGTTGAAACACCATCATAAGAGAATGGCAAAAGATGTGATGAAAATACGGGTGGTTTACAACGTCAAGCGAATGCGACCATATCTCGGCAACTCGATGGGCTACAGAGATGAAATTTACACCAATGTCTTAGATATGCAGTTACAGTATTGACCTGGGCGTCATTTGACATTTCGACAGTAAGCCGGCATCTTTTTCCACTTTGATATATATTACGTTCGATATACTGTATCGGCGGGAATTGATCTCCAGTCCTTTCCTTTAAGATGCACGGAAAGTCATATATAGGTCAAAAGAGAGGCCGACTAGCATTTCCTTTCCCACGGTACCAATTTCTGATATATTGATCGAAATATGAAAATCGTACCTGTTCACTTCTCACTAGCTTTGACAGGTCCGACCGGCATCTGAGTTCAGTTAAACTGGATATTTCACTTGATGTATTGTAATGAAGAACTATAATAGCCTATCAAGGTTCGTTCATACAAATGTTTGTGAAATCGAGGAAGTTTTCAAACAATAATCGGGCGTTAAATTGGGGGACGGGGGAAAGACCAGTAATTTTCTAGTTTCAGGCGGCTCATTCAAAGAGCGGCACGAACCTCTCAGAGACGTCAGCGTTATCTGTTGGGCTGCGGTAGGTTTCTTACAGATTTTTTCCAAGATCTGTTCTATAAACTTTTGTCGAAATTTTGTTCCTGCGATGAAATACAACAGACAATTGACGGCATGATTTAAATCCTCCAACGACTGAGCCACTTCAACGAACAGTTTGTCATCCACGAATGCTTTGGTCCCCTCCCGACTGTAATAGCGAAATAAACAGAGTACCACCATGGGCGTTTCAAGCACTATAAAGGTGACCGACGTCACTACAAGCATGGCCGTTAGGCGGGACGCTCCGCTGTCGTGGGTAGACGTTTTGTTCTTGGATCTCAAGCTACTTCTCAGACGATACGCTTTCCGTAACCCAACGACGATGAGGACGTTGAAAACTATCAGAAGTTGGAATGGAATGATAATGTACAGAAATGGATGTATTTTCCTTAAGATTTTCATGGCCGGAACTTGTTCCAGTTTGCTAACGCAGATCGTTCCCCATTTATCCGACACGTGCCTCTCGTAAATCCAAAATGTCCAGGCGCTACAAGTGGCGAAAATTATCGTGAGAACGACCAACGAAATGACGGCACGGCGCTTGGTAAACATGCTCGTCACTTTGAACGGGAACCACACAGCAATGCACCTCTCCAGCGACACGAGAACAATAACCCAACTGGCCGAATACTGGAAGAGCAGAAATAAAAACATAAAGAAACCACACGAAAACTCCTGCGGTAACGAGGCCTCCTTCACCACGTGAGTGACCAGAATTTTGAACACCAAACACATCGAGTCGACCACAGAGAGTACGGCGATGTAGATCGAAGTGGAACTGATAGGCTTCATGGAACAAATCGTCAAGATGGCCGTCATATTGCCTACCAGGGATATTGACGTTATGATGTAAATGGCGTAGGCGTCGAGCCAACTGGCGAATTTATACTGAGAGTAATGGCTGGCGCCTTGTATCACAGTAGTCGTCGTATCAAATGACATGTTAGAGGAGTTCACGTGGGGGACGGAAATCCATGACTCAAAATCCATTGTCACCGAGATTAATGTTGGTCAAGATGGTATATAGTCAAGCTGGTTCTGGCCACCTCCTTGGTTACTCTGAAGTAGAAAGGAAGAGACGCTTTAGAGAGCTGACACGATGTTTGTGAAATTCTATATAGGCTCATATACACGTCATAGAAAGTTGGACTGTGTATCGCTGAATTGGCGACACCATTGAATTATAAACGCCTGATGCATTGTGCCATCAAAGCAGATAATCATATCCATACAGTACAACACAATGTACAGGTAACACTAGATAAGCAATTCACTACAGAAAACTATACTATCAAACGGAAACAATACGTAACCTTAACAAGCTCCCAGATCGACATCCTCGGGAGCCAGTGTATCAATCGATCTGTTAGGATCGATCCGCTGGATTGGTTAGTTACCCATACCAGTTTTGGATATAAATAGATCAAGGGTTTTTTTTCTAGAAATCAAACCAATCAGTGAACGTGCTAAGCTAGCTGTGACGGGGTTGAATCAACCTGTAACCATTTCGCATTCTCGTCTCGCGAGACTCCCTACTGCGAGAAAGAGTCTCACGCGTAAATGGGAGCCATCCCCCCAAAATTTGGGGGGTGAGTAGGCGGCGTATGATTATCTGGCTTGTCACTGACCTGCTGACTCCGCCGAGTTAGAAGCGAATTGCTAAACATAACGTGGGCTATATAATTGGGAAATGACTCTTTCCGTTTCGGAGCATATCAATCGCGAACAAATTATTGTCGGTATGTATACTTGGCCGTGAAAGCGAGTTATCTAATACAGGAAGTAGTTAGCGGGTAGACACGGCTCGCTTTGAGAATGATGTCATGCTGCCTCGCTTTGAGATTGGAGATTCAAAAATGTCACCAGTTTACATGAGAGTCGCTTTGGTCTCCCGCGGGTAGACACGGCTGTCTTTGAGAATGACCATTTCGGTCATCTATAGACGCGGTAAGACGGCGAAGTGTACGCAAATGGGGGTTGAATTTCATCGCGGGCCAAACGGCTTTGATGTCAAGCTGAAATGGATATGCTAATACAAAACAAGCGCGGGGGATGAAATGTACGAGATTGTATAATAGAGACATCGACTCAAGAACTCATTCGAAGCACCATTCTCTGTGAGGATTTAGGATTCACCTGGACTTATGAAGATGCCAGATCGGGAGATAAACCCAAATTTTTAACTTGGAAAGTACGTCTTTACGATCTCACTAAGTTCAAATACTACATATACCTGGCCATATGGATCTTATACATGTATCCTCTCATTTGCACACTGTTACATGTAATATGATCTGAGAGTTCTTAGTTTTGGGGTTCTGAGTTTTGAGGTAAATCTATTTGACGTGCACATTGATTCTGCGACATTTGCAGGCCCTAACGGGATCAGTCAGTATACGATTGGACTTTGCAGTATGAGCAGGTACCCTTCTGCGCTTTAAGCCATGAAACATATTGTATTTTGTCAAGTTTATGTCTTATGGCAAATTGCAAGCCCCAACGGGATCGGTCAGTATAAGATTGAGCTTTGCGGTATGTACCGGTACCCTTCTGCGCTTTAAACCATGAAAAATATTGTATTTTGTCAGGTTTATGTCTTATGGCAAATTGCAAGCCCCAACGGGATCATTCAGTATAAGATTGGGCTTTGCAGTACGCACCGCTACCCTTCTGCGCTTTAAACCATGAAACATATTGTATTTTGTCAAGTTTATGTCTTATGGCAAATAGCAAGCCCCAACGGGATCGGTCAGTATAAGATTGGGCTTTGCAGTACCGTACGTATCATTACCCTTCTGCGCTTTAAGCCATGAAAAATATTGTATTTTGTCAAGTTTATGTCGCAAATTGCTATAATGAAATGGAGTTGGAGACAGAGAACAATGAATCCATCAGGCCTGCGTGTTCTGCATGATTTCCGATATCTCAAAACAAAAACAGTTTTTCCCCCCCGAGTGGTTGATATGGTGGCATTTAGCTATAGAACCTTTGCTGTGTAGATGGGCGTGGCTGTTCTTCCCTACACAGCTGTAGTTCCTTCCCATCACATTTCGTACCACGAAGTTTTGGCCTCCGAAACGCCTGCGTTTCGGAAGATTTAACGGCTGCACATACAAGAACACAGTAGCTGGTGATAATAAAATGTACATCGTTATTCTCCTTGTAGTCTTTTGTCACTTCCCTCCAAGTTAGAACTCTCGGTATTCCCTCATTCTTAAGTTATCATCAATTGTTCAAGATTCTCGGGGATTTGAATATTCAGCTGACTGCCATTCAACTGTCAGTGATGTAAATTTCCCTTGCACGGACTTTGCCGGTCTCTTTGAAAACAAGCCGTGGCGCATGCGTGATTATTCAGGTCAGTTGGATGACGGTCCAACGAATGCGCGTGTACGTGGGCGTGGCTAACGGAGACATTCAAAATATGAGACCAAAATATGTCAGAAAACTCCGTGAAGGCGTGATTAGAAGATGGTATCTCAAGAACGAAGAATTATTAAGTGTTGAGAGTTGGCAGGCGGCGAGAAGGACCAATGTAGAGGAAAATAAGGTATAGTTTGTTACTATTCGCTGCCGTTTTATTTCGTGTGCAGTTAGGATATTGGACAACGTCATTCAAAGTTCAATGTGTGGGATGTATTGTGTATAGGAGGAACCTTGGCTGTGAGTCGATTACAGAGCCATTCGAGACTACAGCCATTCCTGGGCTAGGTGGCATTATCAAGGTGAGAGGAAGTCATTCTGACGTTGAAGCTGACAGATGATACTTTAATGGGCATTGAAACGACCCATCCTGTAGTTTCAATCACTGGTTATTATGACGGTATGTTATGAAGTATACCGCTATATAATAGGCACAAATCACGCGATCCAACTATATTGAGAGCCCGGAAAGGAGTAACAAAATATCGCATAGTAGTCCGGTAGCCACTCACGAGAACATGTCATTCCGTAGCACCCCCCGCGTAGATTTTGTTTGACTTCTTTTTCATGAAGATCAACATCTCCCGGTCAGTTAAATACCTGATGTAGATATCTACGGTGGTGCCTAATGTTGCTACATGCAATTGTTTGATGCTGACTGGTTTTGAAAAATTTAAAACCGGAATGAGGGTAGGGGTAATTCAGCCCTCATATTTTTATTACCCTTGCGTTTCGCGATCTGAAACTTACACAAATTTACCTCCGAATAATGACCTTTCAGATAGAACAGTCCAAATTCCTCTAGCTAATATAGCCACGTCATAGTGACGTCATAAGCTCGAGAAGCATTTGTCTCATGAATTTTGGAAAATATTTTCTCCGATTTTCTGTTTCTTTCGCAGTAATCCATTGTTGATGATATCTGACATATAATCTCGAAAGATATATGTCTACCGTTTAATTCTAGACCAGATACGTCTTTCTACTAAGTCCCGTTTGATCTCAGCATGGATTCATATAGATGTTATCCGGTTATGACACCATTAAACCCAAATGGGGGTAGGGGAGATCACCCTGCCATATTTTCTTTAGTTCGCCGTTGATCATACTGAAATGCTCCACGCATTGCTTCTGGATATCGACCTGAAAGATAGAGTAATCAGACTTCCGGTAACTGCTTCAGTTTCGTCGCTATGACGTCATGAATCTAGAAATTGTATTTTTCCTTTATTTGTGTCTTATTATCGCGCCTTGTTCTGTTTTTTTTTCTTTATTTCTATAAAATGTTCCGCTTATACCTGGCTCGTATTTTCGGGTCTGAGGTCTGAATGTGAGGTGTCGAGAAAAGCTTGTGGTTGAGTCATATGGTTGCTTTTTAGCCGCCAGATGTCAGTTTGTGCCACCTCTTGTATATCGCTCCAATTAATCACATATATACATCTCATTTTGCCGAGACTGGCCTGATATTTGCAAAAATGGACAGAAGAGGGATGCGCAAATACCTGACGGCAACATAACTTTTTGTTTTTGCCAATTTTTGTTTTTGGCTTTAACGTCTGAGGTTGTTCAATCTGATTAAAATTAAATCCTGTCTGCTCCCCCATTTGGATATGTCGCTTGAAGGATCTAACAGGCTTGCAGTAACTCGAGTGATAACCAATCCTGAGAACACTTCATAGTGCTTTGAAGGGAACATTAATGACAGAGAAATTTTGGATGGGTTAGGGGTACGTGGTAGATATATAGACTGGTCTTTGGTGTAAACGTTATGGTAAACGGACACTGTGACCCTATCTCCCCTCCCCGACTGCAAGTGGACTAGTCCAGATGCGACCATGATGTCATAATGCTATTAAATATTCATGGTAAGGGCGCTCAGAACACCAAATTCAATTGTAATACTTAGTATTCTCTAAAGCGACATGTACGATTGGAGAGAATTGATAGGATATTAATTTATTAAGACTGGGGGTTGTTTGGATATCATGTGTTTTCACATAGTTTTCAAATGAAGAACGCATTCAGAGCGTGACTGAGACTCTGGGCACGACTTGGAATTGATTTGGATAAAGAATAATGATCAGTGATTTCGGAGTTTATGTGTAGAACATCATTATGTCTTGCTGACATCATCGAAAACCGTTTTTCTTGTATTTATTTTATACACATTGGAATTGAGGCTAACTGTCATACGAAATAGGTCTTGCGTTTATTGAAGTGGAATTTCGTTATAGACTGCGGCTGATTATTGAATCTTGATATCGGATCTGACACTTGCTAGTGATATAACTATTGTATTGACAAATTCATATATATTGGATCTTTTCGTATTTTTATCAATTACCTTTTTTATACATAAGGAAGGCATTGGAATGTTTGTTTTTGTTTGTCAATATCAATTAAGCATCACAGTGTAATGGAACGTTCCAATAATGTATATCTAGCTTCAAGAATGAAACCAAAGAAACTGACAAGTATCCATTTTCGAATGAGATATATTTATCGAGTTAATGTATATGAACCGAGGTACACATTTTCAATTTCGACCATCCACATTTTTCTTTGATGTGGATGTTATACGAATTAGATCTTTGGATTATACACGTTGGGTGGGCACGGGTTTCTGTTGCTTCAATGCATTTTGTCTCACTTCATGCATCATATTTGAAAATAGTTTGATGGGATCTGCCTTTCGTCTTCTCTCAATACTTTCTGGCCTGAATCCATTCCTTTCATTTCATGTAACATTCATCCATTTCATCTAGCAAGTTAACTGGTTTTCTCTAATTAGATATTGAAACATTGGTGAGATTAGAAAAGTTGAATCCATCTTCTTTCTGTATGTCCATAATTTCGACATGGCACTGATGGAGTTAACAAATGCAAGCGGCAACTTCATATAGACCTGTTCTTGGTTAATAATTGACCACAAGCTAGATTAATACATGCAAGCGACAACTTCATGTAAAGTCGTTCTTGGATAAGAGTTGACCACTAGCAGCTAGTTGATAATCCTTAACCTAAGTCGAGCAGAGTTTAACATGTGTAAAACGTATTAAACACATACCATAATTAAACGTAAGATTAAACGAGCGGTGAGAAACGAAGCCGGTGTACTGACAAGAAGTCATATTACCCCACCGACAAATATACTGACTGCATATTTCTAAAAACATCACAAGAACCAAAAGTGACCCCTGTGCTGATTTTTATCTCAACCCCCGATTTTATTGTGTCTGTTCATGTCGATATATTGAATGACATGACCACGCGGCCCCTAACACTGACTTGGGCGGTATTAGATACAAATTTTTCAGAGCGACGATATATAGCCCTGTAACACCGGCTATGCTATAAAGAATATACACGAGAGTTCAAAACAGACATTACAGAGACTTCCTTCCAGAAGTATTGGAAGATTGATTCCTCGTTTTGTTTAACTAATATCCAACCACAAAGTGTTAAAAGCTTGAGCTCTCTAGACCCAAGTGTGAAGAAGATATCGAAGCATAATCACCCCTACCCCCATTCCTTGATTGTTTTTGTGTTACTTCGAGAGCATTAATGGGAGAAAGCAGCCTGCGACCTTACTCATTACCGTAGACGTCAACACCCCGTTCCAAGTAAGTCATGCATTCGTGGTCTTGAATGTACACATCACGCAAAAGCTAACAGGGTAACAATACACCGTTGGAAAATTACAACAAAAGGTCCAGAAAAAAATACTTCCATGGTGATAATAACGACATAGTGACACCAATATTGAAGATAATCGGAATCGGATTGCTTTATCTGAATGATCCGTACACAGACTAAATATGTGTTAAATTTCATTGCGTTAGGATCGGGGAGAAATAAAATATTAGAACGTAATCACCCCTACCCCTATTTCGGCTTCATATTTCTCATGCTCTGGTGCCGTTAAACATGGTTATGTTGCATCCATGAAGTGCATATTAGATGGTTACACCGGGTCTAGAATTAACGAAGGGAGGATTATCTTTCACAAATACAAATCAGGCAGAATGCAAAAAGTGTTTCTGCAACTGCAAAACAAAAAATTGAGTCTAATTTCTAAACAAAATCGAGGAAAAATGTACCCTCCAAGTTATGACGTCATCTTGACATAATAAACGTAAAATGCGTAACTTGGATTACGTTATCTAATAGAACATTATTCAGAGGTCAGGTATGTGAAGTTACAGAAAGTTTAGTGCAAGAATAAAAAAGATATACGTTCATAAATACACCTACCCCCATCTTAGAGTTAATTTTGTCTTGTTCAGACAGCGATGAAGAAATGCATGCTGTGACCTTAGGCACCACCGTAGATGCCTACATCAGGTCTAGGACTGACCAGCAGATGATACTCGTTCATAAACAGTGGTCAAACTAAATCTACGCGGGGGGTGCTACGAAAACCTTATTTAGACCCCTTTTTGCGATTTGGCTACCGGACTATAGGGAGCTGTATCGATATCCACGGGAAAGTATATCCACCGGAAAGTGATAGGTACAATTGATTTATCGATCCATGTGAGGTTGGAGTCTAGAACAGCACGAGTAAACGTTTGCACTGGCGAAAAAAGTAAGTGTACAGACTGACAACTAGTGAACTGTTCGTCTTTCTCACGTGTCCCTTCCCACATTAATCCATACACAACGTTGTCTTGTCCCGGTGTCGGTGACATTAGACACTATTGTCTGACCATTTTAATTAGTCGTCTACTCTGGAGCTTCTCAAAAATCTACAGTCAACTCTGCATACATTTTCTTTTTTGTATCGTGTAGAACAAACTAAACTCTACAAAATGATCACCATTACTCCGTGGTATCGATAATATATCACGCTTGAAATAACTGTGTAATTTTCTCCATATATGCCTTCAGTGCAGTTGTTTCATGTACCGGTGTGATGGCTAAGAGTGTCCTGGAGATTAGTGTCCGTTTTCATATCCTTTTCTATGGCAAGTAAGGACGGACACTCAGCTCCAATGTGGAGAAAAATGCCCTAGCTGGGATAAAAGATAGGAGCTGGACACTCGTAGCCACCGGAGATTCTTAACCTTCACACCGGGCCTCAATCTCATAGGGGCGCGGCATAATATATTCGTGTTTACTAGCACAAAGGCCAACACTGCCGTGTACTGTCATAAAGGTGAGTTTGGTTTATCATTCGGTCATGTCACTGGTCATGGGATATGAGCGACACTCCCACGGACTTCCTTTTATTACTTTATACGGCATCAATGACTTTTGAGCCAGTGAGCATGAATATATTATGACGTTTCCCTATGTAATTGAGGACGGTACATGAAATAACTGTACTGCAGTTTTGCCCTGAAACAGGGTTTTATCGTCTGCGAGCGGTGACTGCGAATATTTCTTGGAACATTTTCCAAATATTAACCAACCAACTGGTGAACCGCGCCCATGTGACAAAGGATTGAATCCCGAGGCTACGTCTTCTTGTGGCGCTGGCGGTTTGTTTCGAGATTTCAAGATGCCGATTTTCATTGGATCAGGACGCTGTGTTATACGTACGTGACGGCAAGTGACGCGGCGGTGACCTACATTTTATATATTTGGTCAATTTTTCCAGACTCTCCTTTCAATCGGAGTGTAAACGGACAAAGGGAAGAATGGTTCCCAGTCAACGATAACTAATAACGAGGGAGAAAGGACTGAGCATATTACTCGCGGTTATATCAGTGCTATTATGTGTACCTGACCCATGAAAACAAGTTATGTAATACAAGAGGTATTCCCAGAAAGTGACGTAATGTGGCCTCGTTTTGGAGTGGGCGTTCAAAGATGGCTCTAACTTACCAGCGGGGGGACATGGCGCTCTTGGTCAATGGAGACAAACGAGAACAATAATCTGTCTGAGTACAGACGAGGGTATTAAATCCTGAAGAATAGAAACTTTCACGAAAGATTGACATATTTTGTCTTCCAAGTAGTTCTAGAAAATGTGAAATCTCGTAACTTGTGTACTGTTACGATTAACGCAGGAGTAGGAGTCGTCAAATGACCCCTTGTGCAGGATACCAGTAGTAGTATAACGGCATTACAGACCACATTTTGCCGGGATCGATAACTCTGTTTGCACTTTTTTGATTTTTGACAAATTTCGGGTTATCTCCCTTGATTCGAACATTTGCATGTTTTCACAGAATAAATAAATACATTAATTAATTAATTAATTTTAATTGTATAAAGATGTATTTATCCGCGGTGATGCGGTCATGTCTAGATAAAATGGTCCGATGGGGTCGAGTGAGGTATCAAAGTGAAGCTTAGGTGAAGGGGCATCTAATGGGCTGGGTGTGGAATTGAACTATCGGCATTCTGCGCATGCGCGGTGGCCCAAGGGTATGAAAATAGACGTTTTGGAGCTAGGGGAGCCCCTAATGGTCCAATGGGGTCGAGTGAGGTATCAAAGTGAAGCATTCGTGAAGAGGCATCTGATGGGTTGGGTGTGCGGTAGGAATATCATTCTGCGCATGCGCAGACGCAATGCGGAGCTCTCGTCCAATCAGAAGCGGAGCTAGGGGAGCCCCTAATGGTCCAATGGGGTCATATGAGGTATCCATGTGAAGCATTCATGAAGGGGCATCTGATGGGCTGGGTGTGGGGTTGAACTATCGGCATTCTGCGCATGCGCGGTGGCCCAAGGTTATGAAAATAGCCGTTTTGGAGGTAGGGGAGCCCCTAATGGTCCAATGGGGTCGAGTGAGGTATCAAAGTGAAGCATTCGTAAAGAGGCATCTGATGGGTTGGGTGTGCGGTAGGAATATCATTCTGCGCATGCGTAGACGCAATGCGGAGCTCTCGTCCAATCAGAAGCGAGTATTTCAAATCCGTCAGAGCTCTCAGCCAATCAGAAGCGAGTATTTTGACCCGGTGCATTATGGTGCATTATGTTCAAGATGGCGGCACATCCGGTGTCGAAAACTGGCCATTTCGTCGGGATGTGGTCACCTAGTGTCAAAAACTGGACCTTGTATGGGTCCTGCTAGACGTTTTGGAGCTAGGGGAGCCCCTAATGGGCCGATGGAGTTGTATGAGGTATCAAAGTGAAGTGTATTTCAAGCATGGGTGGGTGCAAGTAAAATTTTTCCTGAAAAAATACGGAACACGGACTTTATTTTAAATTACGTGAAAATGCCTATATGGGGCATGGGGGGTATAGGACCATCCTGGGAAACCTACTTCTCGACATTTGCGGTATAGGTTGTGGGGTCTCATTTTCTTAGTCTCGTCAAGACAAACATGATAGGGAGTGTCCCGCAGCGAATCGGTGAAAGTTTTGAAAAAGTACGATATAGCCCCATATAGTCCCATACTGGGGGTGTAGGATCAATGTTTGTCCCCCTGGGAAACGTACTTCTATACATTTGCGGTAGGGTTGTTTGGATTTGTTTTTCACGTCTCGTCATTTAGAACATGATAGGAAGTGTCCCGGCGCGAATCGGTGAAATTTTTGAAAAAGTACGATATAGCCCCATATAGTCCCATACTGGGGGTATAGGATCGATGTTTGTCCCCCTGGGAAACGTACTTCTATACATTTGCGGTAGGGTTGTGGGGTCTCGTTTTCTTAGTCTCGTCATTTAGAACATGATAGGAAGTGTCCCGGAGCGAATCGGTGAAATTTTTGAAAAAAGTCACCGAGACCCATATAGACCCATATAGTCCCATACTGGGGTATAGGATCAATGTTTGTCCCCCTGGGAAATCTACTTCTATACATTTGCGGTAGGGTTGTTTGGATTTGTTTTTCACGTCTCGTCATTTAGAACACGATAGGAAGTGTCCCGGAGCGAATCGGTGAAATTTTTGAAAAAGTCACCGAGGCCTGGGTAGGCCCATAGGCCTATACTGCATGGCTATGGGTGTATAGGGCCATACGGGGTGGACATGTTGGAGTCTAGGTGAGTCCCTAATGGTCCAATGGGGTCGAGTGAGGTCTTATTTTGAAGCTCTCGTGGAGGAGCACTTGACTACACTAATGGTTCAATAGTCTGCGCATGCGCAGCCTGGTCCGTAGTATAGTAAGTAGGCATTTTGGGGGGTATGTGGGTGTGTGTTTGGGTTAGAGATGGGCTATTCACGGTTCGAATGGGTCGTGTGAGGTATCAATGTGAAGCTTGTGTGGGGTAGAGTCAGAATGGCGTGTTTTTAAATGCATGTCGCGTCAATATGCGCATGCGCAGTCTGGCCGTAGTAGAGAAATCAGGCATTTTGGGGGGTATGTGGGTGTGTGTTTGGGGTAGAGATGGACCCCTATGGGTCCGAATGGGTCGTGGAAGGTGTCAAAGTGAAGCTTGTGTGGGTTAGAGTCAGAATGGTGTATTTTTAAGTGCAAGTCGCGTTAATCTGCGCATGCGCAGTTGGTTGTAGTAAGTAAAGTGGCCATTTTGGGGCAGTACATGAAGGTATTTGGGGTCGAGATGGGCTATTCACGGTTCGAATGCGTCCTGGAAGGTGTCATCTTGTAGCTCTCGGGGTGTAGACCCCGATTTGAGGGCTGTTTACGTCACCTGTGACGTCATCGGTGACGTCATCAGTACGAGTAGTAAGTAAAGTGGGTATTTTGGGGCAGTGAAAGGAAGGTATTTGGGTAGAGATGCTTCATCCTCAGTCCGAATGCGTCCTGGGAGGTGTCATTTTGTAGCTCTCGGGGTGTAGACCCCGATTTGGGGGCTGTTCACAGCATCTGTGACGTCATTGGTGACGTCATCAGTACGAGTAGTAGCGAAAGCGGGCATTTTGGGGCAGTGAAGGAAGGTATTTGGGGTAGAGATGGACCATCCTTGGTCCGAATGCGTCGTGTGAGGTGTCATCTTGTAGCAACGCTCACCAACGCCATTCTTAATGCTTCAACGCCCAGGTGAAATAGCTCAGAAGCTCTGATATTCCATGGAATTGTCACTAATTCTTCGAAATGCAGTGACGCCCGTCGACGCCCGTCGTTACACCTTAACACTCTAACATAACACCATGATATAGACCGGACAGAGAACAACAACAGCAACAACAACAAGGATCACACATGAGAGAACAGCAACAACAAGAAGTTTTTTTTCATATAGTTTCTCCATCTCCCCAATGTTACATCATACCCACGTTGGGGGAGCCGCGTTGGGTATATTTACAATTCAAGAATATTCTTGTCCAATCAGAGGCCACCATTTGCATCTGTCATATTCGTTCCTGTCCGGTAGATGTATTCTGGGCTACTCTTGTCCAATCAGAAGTCGCCATTTCAGAAAGTTCCATCTTCGGCCATGTTCGCTCTGAACCGTTTGTTCTAATCGTCATCGGACAGGCCAGGATACCGTTGAGGAAACATATCCTCAGATAGTTGTTTGCGCATTCTGAGTATCTATCAGTGCATTGGTGAATACTTTCATCCGATCGGGGTGGTGGGTCAGTTTAACCACGAAGAACGTAACATTGGTGACCCTCTCCACTATCCACTTGGTGTTGGGACGCTGTTCATAGGCCCATTCTAAGGGATCCACAGTGTCCAGTTGGGCCAGCATCGTCTCTAGCGACGCCCGATTGGTGATTGTGAAAGGATGGTCGTACACTGGGTTGATGGCACTGGAATAGAAATAGCACAATTCACGCGTCATCTTATGGCATAAGATGTACCCAAATGCTACATTTAATGTGAAGGACGTAGGTTGGTCATTGAAGATGGCTTCCACGTAGCTGCGTAGACGGGCGAGGTCGGTCAGTCGGAAATTGTACAAGTCCAATATAGGGCGATGACGGTGGAAGCAGTGTCGGATCATGGACCAATGGCGTCGATACATCTCACTCACTGGATGATATTCGGGTAAGAGATCGCTGGGAACATCCACCGCATCTTCCAGAAAATGTTCGTTGTTGTCAGGCGTATGACTGGAAACAGTGATGCTAGGGACCGGCTGGATATCTAGGCTCTTCTGAGCTGTGGGTATAGGCGGGCTCTCCGTGATCGCATCACCAGTGGCATTCTCCTCCCCGGGTTCATCTTCAGTGGATCTGTCCCTCCTGGGTGCCTCTTTAGTGGAAAGTTGTCCCTCATGCCGTGGTGACGGACCATGAATCAAACGCTCATGCCGTTTTAACTGACTGGGTCGTTTGAAGAGTTGACCACATTCTTCGCATGGACGCTTGGATGGCCCATGAATTGAACGTTCATGGCGCTGTAAATGATCTGGGCGCTGAAACGACAGTGTAGGCCTACATATCGTACAGCTATACCGGGCGGTTCCATCGTGCTTGGTAGCCTCATGGCGGCGCAAGTCGTGCCGGCGAGTGAATGATTTCGAGCACGTAGTACAAGTGAACATCTTGGTGGTTGACAGAGTGTCTGATGAAACGGCCAGGCCGTTTCCTTTTTATAGCAAGCTAGCTGTTGATCTATTTTTAGCACAATCAGTTCTAAACTAGGGGAAAACCCCTATCACCTCTAGCCAAAAGGGCTAATATCGGTCCCCGGGCTTATTGGGATCTGCCTATCAAGTCAATGGGGTGATGTGAATAACAACAAGTTCAGCAATGTTCATACAGTTTATTATCCCCAATGTTACATCATACCCAGGCTGGGGGAGCCGCCCTGGGTGTGTTTAGTATGTTCACAGCAAAACAAATTGAAATATCAAACACCATGTTTTATTATTTAACGCACCGTCACATTAGGTACAAGTGTTTACTGAGCTCAAGTCAATGATCAGCATGTAGAAATAGAGAGTATGTACGGTATGTTATGGTATTCATCAGTGCACGAGTGACGCATTCAACCGATGGCAGTGGTGGATCAGCTTGGTAAGGAAAAACGTAACATTGGTCACCCTCTTCACTGCCCACGTGGTGTTGGGTCGTTGTTGTTGGGCCCATCCCAAGACATCCAATTGTTCCACTTGGTCCAGCATCATCTCTAGTGACCTCCGGTTAATGATGGTAAACGGTTGGTCGCACACTGGGTTGAAGGCACTGGAATAGAAATAGCGCAATTCACCCGTCATCTTATGGCATAAGATGTACCCAAATGCTACATTTAATGTGAAGGCCGTAGGTTGGTCATTGAAGATGGTTTCCACGTAGCTGTGTAGACGGGTGAGGTTGGTCAGTGGGAAATTGTAGATATCTTGAATAGGGCGATGACGGTGGAAACAGTGCCGTGTCATGGACCAATGGCGCCGAGAGATGTCACTCTCTGGATGATCTTCGGGTAAGAGATCGCTAGGAACATTTATGGGCTCGTCCAGAAAATGTTCGATGTATGACGTATGACTCGAAACCGTAACGGTGGGGTCCGGCCGGAAATCCAGGCTCTATCCCAACTGTAGGTATAGGCGGGCTCTCCGTCATCGCATCACCAGTGGCGTTCGTCTTCCCGGGCTTATCTTCAGTGGGTCTGACCTTCCGCGGCTCCTCTTCAGTAGAAAGTTGTCGCCAAAACCGTGGTGACGGACCATGGATCAAACGCTGATGCCGTTTGAACTGACTGCGTCGTTTGAAGAGTTGACCACAATCCTTACATTGTTCCGTCGCGTCCTCGTGGAATGAACGTTCGTGGCGCAGTAAAGCATCTTTCCGATTAAATGACCGTGCGCAGGTTATACAAGTATACAGTCCATCGTTGTGGGTAGAGGTCTCGTGGCGTCGTAAATTATCTAGACGAGTAAACTTCTTCTGGCAAGTTGTGCAAGTGAACATCTTGGTGGTTGACAGAGTGTCTGATGAAACGGCCAGGCCGCTTCCCTTTTATAGCACGCTAGCTGGTGATCTATTTTTAGCACACTCAGTTCAACTATCCCCAAGTCGAGGGCCGAACCGTGACATCTTCGGTAACCTCCGTGTCACTTTGGGCACCTCAAAGCCTGTGGAGCTCAGAGCTCGGAAGTGACATTTGCATATGACCTCTGCGAGGTCACAGGGCAGTGAAGGATGGTATTTGGTGTAGAGATGGACCATCCTTGGTCCGAATGCGTCATGGGAGGTGTCATGTTGTAGCTCTCGGGGTGTAGACCCCAATTTTAGGGATAGCCACAGCATCTGTGACGTCATTGGTGACGTCATCAGTACGAGTAGTAGCGAAAGTGGGCATTTTTTAGCAGTGAAGGAGTATACACTATGTATAAATAGAATACAGGTGGTATGTACAAATAGAATAGTAGTGGTATGTATAAGGTACAAACAGATTTTTTTTGTCAGGAGTAGGATTCGAACCTACGTCCGGCATTTCGCCGACCAGCACTTAATACCGGCGCCTTAGACCACTCGGCCATCCTGACTTTTACGGTTTTTTAGAATAGTAGTGGTATGTATAAGATACAAAAAAAAAAAAAAAAATCTGTCAGGAGTAGGATTCGAACCTACGCCAGCTCTTCGCCGACCAGCACTTAATACCGGCGCCTTAGACCACTCGGCCATCCTGACTTTTTACAGTTTTAAACTCGTGTATCAACAGTCATATAGTGTGTTCGACATTTTTTCACAAGTCCAAGTAAGTAGTGCTCACACCATCGGCCAGGACTTTCCGTTTCGGGTAAAAGAAAGTAAAGGCGTCTCGTTGCTGGATGTACGTCCGCATTTGGTGGTCCACCATCCGAAATCCTCGGTTAGTTCCACTCGCACTGGCCTGGCTTTGCAGCACGTTCAAGTACAAGGCCTTGTCGATGTTGGGATCGCACCGGTTCGTCCCTTTGCAGCTAAACTTATTTTCGAACGACCAATACATATGGACTGATGATGGACACATGTTCTTTCCTATATTTAAAGACTCTACCACCACCACACACACACACACACACACCACCACCAACTCCGCCAACACCACCGCCACACACCACCAACACCACCACCAACGCCACCAACGCCACCACCAACGCCACCACATTTCACATTTCATTTCAACTATATTTTATATTTTAAAGTATAGATGGATTCTTAACAATGTATATAGTTATTAACCCCAGAGGGCCATGGGGAAGATTAGCCATGCTAACCATGTTTTACCCTCAGTAAATAAAGTTTATCTATCTATCTATCTATCTATCACCAACGCCACCACCGGGCGTTGACGGGCGTCAACACCCGGTGGTGGTAGCCCCCGTGTGGTAGAGCTCTTGGTCTGGTTCACGTGACCGGAACTGACCTTTGACCCGGCGCGCAAAGGTTTCCACCGCGGTGGAAACCTTTACACCGCGCGCGCGCCGGGTCAAAGGTCAGTTCCGGTCACGTGAACCAGACCAAGAGCTCTGCCACACGGGGGCTACCACCACCGGGTGTTGACGCCCGTCAACGCCCGTTGGTGGCGTTGGTGGTGGCGTTGGTGGCGTTGGTGGTGGCGTTGGTGGTGGTGTTGGTGGTGTGTGGCGGTGGTGTTGGCGGAGTTGGTGGTGGTGTGTGTGTGTGTGTGTGTGGTGGTGGTGTGGAGTCTTTAAATATAGGAATGAACATGTGTCCATCATCAGTCCATATGTATTGGTCGTTCGAAAATAAGTTTAGCTGCAAAGGGATGAACCGGTGCGATCCCAACATCGACAAAGCCTTGTACTTGAACGTGCTGCAAAGCCAGGCCAGTGCGAGTGGAACTAACCGAGGATTTCGGATGGTGGACCACCAAATGCGGACGTACATCCAGCAACGAGACGCCTTTACTTTCTTTTACCCGAAACGGAAAGTCCTGGCCGATGGTGTGAGCACTACTTACTTGGACTTGTGAAAAAATGTCGAACACACTATATGACTGTTGATACACGAGTTAAAACTGTAAAAAGTCAGGATGGCCGAGTGGTCTAAGGCGCCGGTATTAAGTGCTGGTCGGCGAAGAGCTGGCGTAGGTTCGAATCCTACTCCTGACAGAATTTTTTTTTTTTTTTGTACCTTATACATACCACTACTATTCTAAAAAACTGTAAAAGTCAGGATGGCCGATTGGTCTAAGGCGCCGGTATTAAATGCTGGTCGGCGAAATGCCGGACGTAGGTTCGAATCCTACTCCTGACAAAAAAATTTTTTTTGTACCTTATACATACCACTACTATTCTATTTGTACATACCACCTGTATTCTATTTATACATAGTGTATACTCCTTCACTGCTAAAAAATGCCCACTTTCGCTAATACTCGTACTGATGACGTCACCAATGACGTCCCAGATGCTGTGACTATCCCTAAAATTGGGGTCTACACCCCGAGAGCTACAACATGACACCTCCCATGACGCATTCGGACCAAGGATGGTCCATCTCTACACCAAATACCATCCTTCACTGCCCTGTGACCTCGCAGAGGTCATATGCAAATGTCACTTCTGAGCTCTGAGCTCCACAGGCTTTGAGGTGCCCAAAGAGACACGGAGGTTACCGAAGATGTCACGGCTCGGCTCTCGACTTGGGGATAGTTGAACTGAGTGTGCTAAAAATAGATCACCAGCTAGCGTGCTATAAAAGGGAAGCGGCCTGGCCGTTTCATCAGACACTCTGTCAACCACCAAGATGTTCACTTACACAACTTGCCAGAAGAAGTTTACTCGTCTAGATAATTTACGACGCCACGAGACCTCTACCCACAACGATGGACTGTATACTTGTATAACCTGCGCACGGTCATATAATCGGGAAGATGCTTTACTGCGCCACGAACGTTCATTCCACGAGAGGACGCGAATAGAACAATGTAAGGATTGTGGTCAACTCTTCAAACGACGCAGTCAGTCTGAACCGCATCAGCGTTTGATCCATGGGTCCGGGCCTACTGCCTTGGCGACAACTTCCTACTGAAGAGGAGCCGCGGAAGGTCAGACCCACTGAAGATAAGCCCGGGAAGACGAACGCCACTGGTGATGTGATGACGGAGAGCCCGCCTATACCTACAGTTGTAAAGAGCCTGATTCCGGCCGGACCCCACCGTTACGGTTTCGAGTCATACGTCATACATCGAACATTTTCTTGACGAGCCCATAAATGTTCCTAGCGATCTCTTACCCGAAGATCATCCAGAGAGTGACATCTCTCGGCGCCATTGGTCCATGACACGGCACTGTTTCCACCGTCATCGCCCTATTCAAGATATCTACAATTTCCCACTGACCAACCTCACCCGTCTACACAGCTACGTGGAAACCATCTTCAATGACCAACCTACGGCCTTCACATTAAATGTAGCATTTGGGTACATCTTATGCCATAAGATGACGGGTGAATTGCGCTATTTCTATTCCAGTGCCCTCCACCCAGTGTACGACCAACTGTTTACCATCATTAACCGGAGGTCACTAGAGATGATGCTGGACCAAGTGGAACAATTGGATGTCTTGGGATGGGCCCAACAACAACGACCCAACACCACGTGGGCAGTGAAGAGGGTGACCAATGTTACGTTTTTCCTTACCAAGCTGATCCACCACTGCCATCGGTTGAATGCGTCACTCGTGCACTGATGAATACCATAACATGCCGTACATACTCTATGTCTACATGCTGATCATTGACTTGAGCTCAGTAAACACTTGTACCTAATGTGACGGTGCGTTAAATAATAAAACATGGTGTTTGATATTTCAATTTGTTTTGCTGTTAACATACTAAACATACCCAGGGCGGCTCCCCCAGCCTGGGTATGATGTAACATTGGGGATAATAAACTGTATGAACATTGCTGAATTTGTTGTTATTCACATCACCCCATTGACTTGATAGGCAGATCCCAATAAGCCCGGGGACCGATATTAGCCCTTTTGGCTAGAGGTGATGAGGTTTTCCACTAGTTTAGAACGGATTGTGCTAAAAATAGATCAACAGCTAGCTTGCTATAAAAAGGAAACGGCCTGGCCGTTTCATCAGACACTCTTGTCAACCACCAAGATGTTCACTTGTACTACGTGCTCGAAATCATTCACTCGCCGGCACGACTTGCGCCGCCATGAGGCTACCAAGCACGATGGAACCGCCCGGTATAGCTGTACGATATGTAGGCCTACACTGCCGTTTCAGCGCCCAGATCATTTACAGCGCCATGAACGTTCAATTCATGGGCCATCCAAGCGTCCATGCGAAGAATGTGGTCAACTCTTCAAATGACCCAGTCAGTTAAAACGGCATGAGCGTTTGATTCATGGTGCATCACCACGGCATGAGGGACAACTTTCCACTAAAGAGGTACCCAGGAGGGACAGATCCACTGAAGATGAAACTCAGAGGAGAATGCCACTGGTGGACAGATCATGGAGAGCTCCGTCTATACCACAGCCTGTGAAGAGAGCCCCAGATATCCAGCCGGTCCCTAGCATCACTGTTTCCAGTCATACGCCTGACAACAACGAATATTTTCTGGAAGATGCGGTGGATGTTCCCAGCGATCTCTTACCCGGAATATCATCCAGTGAGTGAGATGTATCGACGCCATTTCGGCCAGCGATCCGACACTGCTCCACCGTCATCGCCCTATATTGACTTGCACAATTTCCGACTGACCGACCTCGCCCGTCTACGCAGCTACGTGGAAAGCCATCTCTCAATGACCAACCTACGTCCTTCACATTAAATGTAGCATTTGGGTACATCTTATGCCATAAGATGACGCGGAATTGTGCTATTTCTATTCCAGCATATCAACTCCAGTGTACGACCATCCTTTCACAATCACCAATCGGGCGTCGCTAGAGACGGATGCTGGCCCAACTGGGACACTGTGGATCCCTTAGAATGGGCCTATGAACAGCGTCCCAACACCAAGTGGATAGTGGAGAGGGTCACCAATGTTACGTTCTTCGTGGTTAAACTGACCCACCACCCCGATCGGATGAAAGTATTCACCAATGCACTGATAGATACTCAGAATGCGCAAACAACTATCTGAGGATATGTTTCCTCAACGGTATCCTGGCCTGTCCGATGACGATTAGAACAAACGGTTCAGAGCGAACATGGCTGAAGATGGAACTTTCTGAAATGGCGACTTCTGATTGGACAAGAGTAGCCGAGAATACATCTAACGGACAGGAACGAATATGATAGATGCAAATGGTGGCCTCTGATTGGACAAGAATATTCTTGAATTGTAAATATACCCAACGCGGCTCCCCCAACGTGGGTATGATGTAACATTGGGGAGATGGAGAAACTATATGAAAAAAAACTTCTTGTTGTTGCTGTTCTCTCATGTGTGATCCTTGTTGTTGTTGCTGTTGTTGTTCTCTGTCCGGTCTATATCATGGTGTTATGTTAGAGTGTTAAGGTGTAACGACGGGCGTCGACGGGCGTCACTGCATTTCGAAGAATTAGTGACAATTCCATGGAATATCAGAGCTTCTGAGCTATTTCACCTGGGCGTTGAAGCATTAAGAATGGCGTTGGTGAGCGTTGCTACAAGATGACACCTCACACGACGCATTCGGACCAAGGATGGTCCATCTCTACCCCAAATACCTTCCTTCACTGCCCCAAAATGCCCGCTTTCGCTACTACTCGTACTGATGACGTCACCAATGACGTCACAGATGCTGTGAACAGCCCCCAAATCGGGGTCTACACCCGAGAGCTACAAAATGACACCTCCCAGGACGCATTCGGACTGAGGATGAAGCATCTCTACCCCAAATACCTTCCTTTCACTGCCCCAAAATACCCACTTTACTTACTACTCGTACTGATGACGTCACCGATGACGTCACAGGTGACGTGAACAGCCCTCAAATCGGGGTCTACACCCCGAGAGCTACAAGATGACACCTTCCAGGACGCATTCGAACCGTGAATAGCCCATCTCGACCCCAAATACCTTCATGTACTGCCCCAAAATGGCCACTTTACTTACTACAACCAACTGCGCATGCGCAGATTAACGCGACTTGCACTTAAAAACACACCATTCTGACTCTAACCCACACAAGCTTCACTTTGACACCTTCCACGACCCATTCGGACCCATAGGGGTCCATCTCTACCCCAAACACACACCCACATACCCCCCAAAATGCCTGATTTCTCTACTACGACATGCATTTAAAAACACGCCATTCTGACTCTACCCCACACAAGCTTCACATTGATACCTCACACGACCCATTCGAACCGTGAATAGCCCATCTCTAACCAAAACACACATCCACATACCCCCAAAATGCCTACTTACTATACTATGGACCAGGCTGCGCATGCGCAGACTATTGAACCATTAGTGTAGTCAAGTGCTCCTCCACGAGAGCTACAAAATAAGACCTCACTCGACCCCATTGGACCATTAGGGACTCACCTAGACTCCAACATGTCCACCCCGTATGGCCCTATACACCCATAGCCATGCAGTATAGGCCTATGGGCCTACCCAGGCCTCGGTGACTTTTTTCAAAAATTTCACCGATTCGCTCCGGGACACTTCCTATCGTGTTCTAAATGACGAGACGTGAAAAACAAATCCAAACAACCCTACCGCAAATGTATAGAAGTAGATTTCCCAGGGGGACAAACATTGATCCTATACCCCCAGTATGGGACTATATGGGGCTATATCGTACTTTTTCAAAAATTTCACCGATTCGCACGGGGACACTTCCTATCATGTTCTAAATGACGAGACGAGTAAAACGAGACCCCACAGCCCTACCGCAAATGCATAGAAGTACGTTTCCCAGGGGACAAACATTGATCCTATACCCCAGTATGGGACTATATGGGGCTATATCGTACTTTTTCAAAAATTTCACCGATTCGCGCCGGGACACTTCCTATCATGTTCTAAATGACGAGACGTGAAAAACAAATCCAAACAACCCTACCGCAAATGTATAGAAGTACGTTTCCCAGGGGACAAACATTGATCCTATACCCCCAGTATGGGACTATATGGGGCTATATCGTACTTTTTCAAAAATTTCACCGATTCGCTGCGGGACACTTCCTATCATGTTTGTCTTGACGAGACTAAGAAAACGAGACCCCACAACCTATACCGCAAATGTCGAGAAGTAGGTTTCCCAGGATGGTCCTATACCCCCCATACCCCATATAGGGGTAATTTAAAATAAAGTCCGTGTTCCGTATTTTTTCAGGAAAAATTTTACATGCACCCACCCATGCTTGAAATACACTTCACTTTGATACCTCATACAACTCCATCGGCCCATTAGGGGCTCCCCTAGCTCCAACACGTCTAGCAGGACCCATACAAGGTCCAGTTTTCGACACTAGGTGACCACATCCCGACGAAATGGCCAGTTTTCGACACCGGATGTGCCGGCATCTTGAACATACGTGCCGCCATCTTGGATCTTGGATAATGCACCGGGTCAAAATACTCGCTTCTGATTGGCTGAGAGCTCTGTGACGGATTTGAAATACTCGCTTCTGATTGGACGAGAGCTCCGCATTGCGTCTGCGCATGCGCAGAATGATATTCCTACCGCACACCCAACCCATCAGATGCCTCTTCACGAATGCTTCACTTTGATACCTCACTCGACCCCATTGGACCATTAGGGGCTCCCCTAGCTCCAAAACGGCTATTTTCATACCCTTGGGCCACCACGCATGCGCAGAATGCCGATAGTTCAATCCCACACCCAGCCCATCAGATGCCCCTTCATGAATGCTTCACATGGATACCTCATATGACCCCATTGGACCATCAGGGCTCCCCTAGCTCCAAAACGTCTATTTTCATACCCTTGGGCCACCGCGCATGCGCAGAATGCCGATAGTTCAATCCCATTAGATGCCCCTTCACCTGAGCTTCACTTTGATACCTCACTCGACCCCATCGGACCATTTTATCTAGGGACTACTTTTTCTCCGCGGAAGCTTTTTCCGCGACCGCATCACCGCCAGACATGACCGCATGACCGCGGATAAATACATCTTTATACAATTAAAATTAATTAATTAATTAATTTATTTATTTATTCTGTGAAAACATGCAAATGTTCGAATCAAGGGAGATAACCCGAAATTTGTCAAAAATCAAAAAAGTGCAAACAGAGTTATCGATCCCGGCAAAATGTGGTCTGTAATGCCGTTATACTATCTGCTCCCACCCCACCACCTCTGCCGAAAATGAGGCGCCGTATGTCACTTTCTGATTTAATGTATTTATTTATAAATATTTGGTATTTAGCAGGCGGATATATCAATCCATTAAAAATGCACATGAAATAAGTATTGAGTTTAGCAAAATTTAAATCCTATATCCGCAAAAAAAAAAAAATAAAAAAAAAATGAGTGAATGATTTATAAACATTTATTTTAGACTGCCAGATCTCTCCTTGTGTTATTTGTGGGATATAAATTTGTTCACAATATATAAATATTTCAAAATGTGTTATTAGATGGATGGATGTACTTGGGCACTCCATTATTGGGGATATATTTATCCTGTCATTTAACTGCAGAAATATAATCCTCAAAGATCTGGGGAAGTCTCAGATCTGTATATCCGAAGTAAGATTCGCTAATGAGTAACTGGTGACGTCGTCGGTTTTGCTCAGCTATAGTTTTCCAAATGACCCAGGGCACATAAACTTTGAGATGTCATGGTGTCCATTTATAGTCCACTGACAGGAAGTTTTTTTGCCCGCTGGGGAAAATGCTTGCACAAAATTCTGTTGGTTTTTTCATTAACGTAATAGCAAGGATTTTTCACGCCACCTTTATATCGCCTTTATATCGCCTTGACATTTTGTTAATTTGGGGATTGACGACCCCGTGGTACAAGAGGGGATGACATGACGGAAATTAACCACAGAAATTTCCTAATTTAACGGAAATGAAACTGAAAAGCAAAAATATAATCTTTATTTCTTTAAATTAATTGACAGCATGATTATATGCCTTAGCGGGAATCGTTCTGAATTCGCCCACAAAATTGTAAAATATCACTGGATTAACTTGTAAACTGCATCATGAGAGCATAGAGTTTATTAGGATAAGGGAGTATGAGAACTGCCCAAAGAAAATTGCCCTATGACATTGATGGATGGTTCACAAATTAGTGCCTTTTGACATCAATGCGGGACTCTGTGGAATGACTGTGCAGTGTTCGTCCATCCATGGCACGTGCCAGCGCATCCTCGCTAAAACCAGGGGTATCTCGCCTTTGGCTCACAAATAGAAACCTTGACGTGGTGAAGATGGTGCCAGCGCGGTAAGTTGAAGACTTGGATAGGTTTACATCATCTTCCAACAAATGACATGATAGGGCTATTACATCATGGCCATGAAATATTTTTTGTCTAATACCACTCAAGCCGGTGCTTGGATCGTGTGGTCATGTCAATCAATATGTCCACATGAACAGCTACAACCAAAGCGTGGCTGCGATACAAATCATCACAGGGATTACTTTTGGTTCTTGTGATGTTTTAGAAATATGCAGTCAGTATATTTGTTTGTGGGGTCATATGACTTCTTGTCATAGCACAAGTACACCGGCATCGTTTCCCACCACCCTTTTAATATTGCGTTTAATTCCAGCGTGACATCAGCGGTTTGGGGATAAAACGTATCGCAGCTCATTAGCATGTTTAGCTATAGGACATACATATCCAAAACTTTCTCAGTTCAGGATTTATATATACGAGCTTTCATTGAACCCACCCACTGCCCTCAGGGGCATGTCCCCACCCCAGGGGATCTGAACCGACCCTCATACGCCACGGATGAAGAAGTGAAACCCACATGAGCCGACCCTTAAGAAGTGAAACCCACATGAGCCGACCCTCATACGCCACGGATTTCACCCCATGGCTCATTCACCCCCATGGGTTCATTCACCCCCATGGGTTAGTTTATAGGGATAGAGAGATCGTGTGCCCTTTCTATACTACTCATCGCGCACTACTCATCGCGCATGCGCAGTCGGCCCATTCTCCTGTAGGGTGCAAGTCTGGCCCATGGAATCTCGGGTAGCGAAAACCCCAGGTCTCTCGGCCCAACCTATCACGCGCCACACCTATAGGGATAGGGAGATCGCGTGCCCTTTCTATACTACTACTCATCGCGCATGCGCAGTCGACCCATTCTACTGTAGGTTGCAAGCCTGGCCCATGGAATCTCAGGTAGCGAAAACCCCAGGTCTCTCGCCCCAGCCTATCCCGCGCCACACCTATGCAACCCGCTGTGCAGTGAGTAGAGTGAAGGAGGAGGAGGAGGAGTAGGACGTGAGTAAAGTGGAGGAGGAGTAGGACACGCCACGGATTATACTAGGGAGATATGTTCAATTGGCAATAACACATTTTGAAATACTTATATATCAGCAAGATACGTTACGTCGGATGTATGAGAACGTTAATCGAGAATATATATATATATATAATAACTTAACTAGAGATATATTTATATCTAGTAATCTAAAATAGGTATTTATAAATCTTCCGCGCATTATTTTCGCAGATATAGGGTTTATAATTTACTTAAATATGCATGTTGTCTCATGGTCATATTTAGGTCTTGCTGGTACCGTTCGGTATTTTTACACCGCTGCTTTGTTGATAGACTGAATTCAGACTCATTTATTCATTTAGTAATAAGTTTGAGGACTCTGGTTTGATTTAATATTTTACAAAAGTTGGCGTTCACAACAACATAAGATGTTCTATACCGTCAAACTTAAAGGGCCATGGGAATGAAATAATCTCTTAACAGAACTTTTTTTTAACAATTGAATCGAAATCTCTCTCCAAATCTAAAATCAAAACATATCTGATTGGAAACAGTTGATAATTTATTATGTATTCAACTTATAAGCATCCGGTGGGCCAATGATTGTAGACCAAATCTGGCTAGCTCTTATTATTCTTTTTGTTTTTATGTAATGATTCACATGAAGATTAATAATTCACCTACCATATCACAATCATTACACATTTTCCGAAATGCAAAGGGATATAGAACAAGTCTCTTGACTTTGATCCCGCCCTAGACTGTAATCCAAATTATCATTTTGTTCATGGTGAATAAACTTTATTCGATTTGATATCACATTGCCAAGACGAAAAGTATTTAGGCCGCGAGCGTAGTGGTCTCAACAAATGTCATACCTTCGTGATAGTGAGATCACAATTGTCAAAGAAACGAGTCTGGCGGGATTTGAATGCGAGCGCTGGTGAGTCAAACGGTCAAATACCGATCGCTGTCTGTGGATGGATACCCATGCACAAATGGTCGGCTCAGACTCTGAATTCGTTGTGGTCCCTCACCGGGTAACAGGTGGGGCATCAATCGGCGATCTTCGGGGGTACGAACAGGTAGCCGTACGGACGACTCGTCGTGGCTTGGAACGGCTGCATAAAATGGCCAATGTTCTGAGGATGAATTCGCGACTACCAAACACACGGATTTTCGTTCTGTCAATGTGATTGGAGAACAACACGAAGTATTGGCAGTTCAATGCGATATCTATGGACGCCTTCCTTTGAAGAAAGAGATTCTGGGTCAAATAGAAGACGGACAGGTTCCGATGATGGGATCGTTTGGTGATGTTTGAATTGTGCTTGACCGCACCCATCAGATCATCCAGTATTACCACTTTGGTCTACTCCGGATCGAAGTAATTGGCATGATCGATGTCGTGAGGAATGCCTGTGACGAAGCTCACATTATTTAACCTTGTAGTCCCGTAGGCCGGTTGCCGCTGGCTGTAGCACCAGACAATACGGGTGTAATGGAAGGACCCTTCCCCTGACAATTTCATCACTCAGGACGTCTTGTCACTCCCCGTCGGGCCGCTGATCTTAATATACCACCACCACCACCACCACCACCAAAATCATGTGAGCGCACATGCGTGTGATGACGTCGCTTCCGATGTGTGCGTGTGTGTATTTACGGGCGTGCGTGTGTGCGTGGTGATGGTGGTGGCGACTGTACATATACGCGTGATTAACGCGTGCCCATCATCAGTCCATATCTATTGTTCGAGTAATCAACATGTCGAATACGTGTACGTTCTGTCGGAGAATCTTCTCTCGTCGCGATAGTATATGCTCAGACACATTCAATACAAATACAACCAAGGGACACCGCCGAGTCCCGCTGAGGGTCCACCAAGCGGAGTAGTGCATCCATACACGATGACGCTCAGCGGCCCGACGGGGTGTGACAAGACGTCCTGGGTGATGGAATTCTTAGTGGAAGGGTCCTTCCGTATACCCGTTCTGTCTAATGCTACAGCCAGTGGCAACCGACCTATGGGACTACAAGGTTAAAGAATGTGTACAGGCGTTCCTCACGATATCGTTCAAGCCTACTACTTCGACATCGAGCAGGACAATTCAAACATCTCCGACTTATTGCACCAAAGGATCCCATCATCACTACCTGTCCGTCATCAAGGGAAGGCTTCCAGAGATATCGCCTTTAACTGTCAATACTTCGAGTTGTTCTCCAATCCCATTGACAGAGCGCAAATCCGTGTGTTTGGTAGTAGAATTTATACTCAGATCATCTACCATTTATGCAGGCCTTTCAAGCCGCGACGAGTCGTCCGTACGGGTACCTGTTCGTAGACTTAAAAGCTCATATCCCCGAAGATCGCCGATTGACGACCCATCTGTTACCCGATGAGGGGCCACGACGAAGCCAGAGTCTGAGCCAGCTACCCTCATGCAATCCACCGAGTCCACATCTCGCAGTGCCTGTCCAGCAGTTCACCATACAGCGGACCCCTACATAACACCAGGCTTGGAATACTCTCATCAACCAACCGTGACGATCCAACCCAACCCCTCACTAGAGAATGAACACAATGTGTACACAAGGCGATGGCGGGATCTGTTCAAAGAAAGCATAGACGCTGTGGTGAAGGCCACAGAAAACAAGTTTCACCCCAAAGGTTATTCGAAAGAGGAAGTCGCAATTTTGCTCATAACATATTAGCGCCCAGACTACGACGGGTTTTAGGTCAACAGTATTTCGACCTCGTAAACTATATGAAATTGTTGGACAATGGTCCATATGGAAATCGAAAGAACGACGTTGCGGTTAAAAACTCAGGCATGAGTTGGACAGTGGTGTATGTCAGAGGGATGGCTCAAAAGAAACACCATTTTGAACGCATCATTAAGATGGGGAGCGTCCACAGTTGAACTATAAATAGCCCACACGAGACCTCGACTTGAATCAATGCCGTCTCCTTTGTTACCAAACTGACAGACCCACTGGTGATAGCTTGAATACATGAATATTTGCTCACACATACCCAAGGCGTCTTCCCCGCTTGAGATATGCTGTACCATCGGGCATAATTAAATGATGGACATCCAATGCGTGTTGTTGTTTTTCTCTCTAGCCGCCGACATTACTTCACCTAGGCCCATGCGATGGTCATTTCCCCCATTTTCGGTGTAAAGTCCGTTTTCCGCTTTCTGTTGTTCAAGGACAAATCCTAGTTTTGCATCTACTCCACCAATTTTTAGCGTAAAGTCCCATTCGGAACTCCCGAGCGGAAATCTACGAAGGGGACTGATTGTACGCTCGGGGGACGACAACATGAATTTCCTATGAATCTCCAGATGTGACGCGCCGGAACGGTTTAATACGCATGGCTCCGAAGCCCATGCCAATCACTCTCGCGGAAGCCTTAATCCCCGACCAGCAAATATTTCCCTGCGAGTCTCTGATTTACGTCAGATATTCTAAAAACTGTTTATTCTTTTCATTCGAAGCACGTTTGAATAGAAAACCATCAGTTTAAATGGTACACACGCCACGTATTGGCAAGATATAATTCCCGTGACGTCACTGACAGTTCCCTGACAGACCGAAACACACGTGACCACGCTCTAGTCCAATATGGCGTCAATGGCCTTCGAGGAACATCTCAAACCGGAGATCCCCGAGAAGTTGCGAATGCGTAAAGTCCGTGTTTAGCTTTTTATTGTTTCGGGACATATCCTAGTTTTACATGCATCCACAGATAACGTAATCGGTCTCGGAGAGCGCTATAAGCGGATGACTCACACGACCCACTTGAACCACGGATCTCCACCCTAAAAAGTCCATACCAAGAACCTGCTATCTACCACTGCATGGATGCGACGTCATCCGTGACGTCATCCACCCCTCATTGTATCCACATTTCCCTCCGCAATTCCCCTATACATTAACATTACGTCTCATTTACGCCACATATCCCGCCACTTTTCCCAAAACATTAACATTACCCCCAATTTTACGCCTCATTTACGCCTCATTTTCCGTATATCTTTAACATGGACAAACTGAATTTATGCTAATGAATCGGTTTTTTATATATTACTCTGGTGAGAGATACCTCTGTGAAATGGAGGTGAAAAAGGTTTCTATTTTTTAATTTATTTATCATAACATCCCAAAATCTTCAGACGACTTAGCTTACATATCGTTACATGTCGTAACAATGATTGTCCAATGAAAATGTGCACTGTCTATAATCTTTAATCGAGAACAAAACATGTCGTTCGTTATTATGCAAATTAGATAAACGGCAGTTTTATTTTCTGATGCGGATATATATGTGAGTGGTGATCGGTTTGATGCAAACGTGTTCTGCCACAAAAACACGTTTTCGATGATGTACTCGTATTGACCACTCTCATCAGTTTGTTCTAGTACGGTTTTCTTTATAGATAAAACAGAAAACGGGGCCGATTCACAAGACTTCACACTAAAGGCGCATACCGTAATAAATCATCGGAAAGAATAATCTCCCATCCTATTCCCCGGATACACCGAATGCGTGTGGAGATTTAAAGTGTACAAGGAAACGATAATTTAATTTTATTGCTTTCCGCATTGGACCTGCGAATGTAATACATTAAGACAGATTTGAGACTGGATTATCCTTCTTCATATATAAATCTCGGAGTGTATACAGAGAAGTTGATATGTGTATGAAGATGGTAGTATCTGGAGCGGGATTACCAGGACTTTTTTCATAATTTCATGCAGATTGATTGCGCTTCAGTTTAAGAGTTCACTGGAAAATTGGAAATCAATGTATATGATTCTATGCGAATTTAGCCTCCAGTGTTGCTAATATAGTATCCCCAAAACAGAAACAGTATTCCTATAACAGAATTGGTGGTGTGGCAAAAAACCCCCAGCTTCTTCAGGCACAGTAAAAAAGATGTATATGTCCGCTTTTGAACAGAACTGGAAAAAAAGAATTGTTAACAGACCATCGTATAATCGGTTGCCTGGCAGTCATAAACTTAGAATGTGTATGGAATTCAAATCTTGTTTTAGTCGGGAGATTTATATTGATTTTATCAAAGATAGAGACCGTCATATGTCATTTGCAAGGTTCCGAACGAGCTCTCATGTCCTTAATATCGAAAGGGGGGTGGGGGGGCTATACAGGAGTGCCCATTGAACGCCGTCTTTGTCCATTGTGCAAATCTAAGACGGAGTATGATTTCCACTTTTTAATTAAAATGCTCCAGTTATAGCATCTCTAAATGTCTCTTGTTTACAAATGAGTAGTGTGACTAACTTCACAAGACCTACGAAGTAGGGTTTGATATGATTTAAGTGTGTACCTTGACCTGAGACTGACCATTTCCATGGTCGTAGGAGGCTTAAAATCAATCTAATGGACGTATTTTTATTATTTATCGAAAAAATAATTGATTATTTCCTGTGCACATCAGGTGGAGAGACTCGCATCGTGCTTCTTGACGAAATCCATGCGGGCCGCCATTTTAGCATGGTTTAAGCCCACTGCGCATTGGTTTTGCGCAAAATGTTTTCTTCCGGTTTCCGGTTTCACGGTAGTCGACCGGTGTCCCCCAAAATGCCTAGATTAGTCCCTAAATTTAATCAAAAGTAGGTCAGCTCAGAACTTGCTGGTAACAATTCCCTACGTTCATGCCAAAAATCAAGGTTCTAATGTCGACGGTTCTCCTTATTTTGCCGACGAAAGGATTCGGATGAATTCACTCACTCACTCATTCATTACCGGACAATTCGCAAATGAGAGCCTACTTCGTAGGAAAAAATATCACGGACATGTGCCAACTTCATCAGTATGCCAGATAGGGCAAAATTTGTATGGCTTCTTTCTGCCGAGGGCATGGAATTAACTTTATTCATCGCAACCTAATTAAGAGAAAGTATTTGATGAACAATATATCTTACTGAATCCGGTGAACTTGTGATTTATTCTGTTGTTTTGTTTTCTCCAATCCTATACACATTAACCCATCAATGGGTAAAACAGTAAAGATAAAAATTCTATTTGGGATTGAAGACAATCTTAAGGTGTAGTTCACTCAACATACACGTCATACATGGGGAAAAAAGTCAGTCGATGGAATGCCGGTTAATGTTCCAGCTTAATATACATTAATCCCCTAGAGATTACTTTCTTCAGCCTCGCATCGTTCTCCGTTTCTGGGTGATTGATAACGTTCACTTACATCGAATACATAATTGGCAAAATTGCACCGATCCTCGCTCGCCCTTTTGGGTAGAGGTATTACTTTCAGATTGTCCATCGTGGGACTAATTGGAAAATTATATCCACATCGTCTGTTGGTAAAATGTTGTGTAGTGCTAATTTGTTTGGTAGATACAGAAAGCTATGAGCCCTATTAATTTTAGATACATTGCTGAGGCTATCTATAGATTTTTCAAGTTTCCCAGCAATAGGAAGCGTTCATATTGTAGGAAGCGAATAAGCTGCAGCGGCTTTAGAATATACAGACAGAGGTGTGAGTCCGGGTGAACTATATATGTGTAATTTACTGCTGTAATCACAATTGGACCAAAATTATAACTACTGTTTGGTCTAATGATCGTGATATCCCATGAAATTGACACTAATTTATTGAAACCAGTAGCGCTCGCTAACGCATTAACGCATGTCGATGCCCATCTTAACGCCCATATTAACGCCACCCCTCGGAAGCGACCTAACCGCACACGTGATTTGACCATTGACGGAAATACAACATCCCCGGAAGTGACTACTTTGCCGGAAGTGATATCATTGCCGCACTTGACGCCGTCGTCATGATGTTATCACACACATGCACGTTCGCCAGGGCTGGTGGACCGCCTGAGCCATAAAGCCTGTTGTACGAGACATGCGTGTGGTGAGCTCACTTTCGACGATAAAGTCACGTCTGGCGATGACGTCACTTCCGGTGATGACGTCAATTCCCTCATAGGTCAAAGCCTATGTGAGATGAGGTCAATTGTAGAAACAGACGTTAGGGCGTTGAGCCTGTTGTTAGTTGTTGGTTTTGGGTTCTCTACCAAATTATATAGACCATTCTTCCGAATCGATCTGGGTTTCCACACTCCCAAAATTAAAGGCCCCAGAGAATGGAACAAGTTGCCCTCCGATCTCCAAGCATGCACTTCAATGCCTTTGTTTAAATCTAAGTTAAAAAAATATTTGTTAAATGTATAACTCTGCACCTTGTCTACCTTTTCCTTCTATTCTGTATTCACTCGGTATAGTCCCTTATTCACCTCTTAAGCGTAAATCTTAGAATACACCCTATTTTTTTGCTAATCATCTCACACATATTTCTGGAGGTCCATGTTTATATACCTCGTGTATTCAGTAGGGATATTACAAGCCCTCTGGGGTTTTCTCCCGCCGATCAAACTCTATTTTCTAATTATTTCTGTGTTATCTATTTGGGTATAATTTGCTGTATTGTATTCCTTATACTTTGGTTGGTGAATAAATTCAACTCAATTCAATTCAGTGCGTTTAGACTATGCTGCCTGCCAGCCATCATGAAATCCAAGCGTATCTTGGAAGAGGACATGGGTTTACCACCCATCGAGGCCCTAAATAAATCTGTCAAAGCACGGAAACATCTGTTGCATGACGTGTTTCTTCTGCAATATCCGAAACTGCCCTGCTTACGAGGGAACAAGAGCAAACGTAACAGCCGATAATGCGCCTAACGAACAAGAGAGAACATGACCGGAGAAAAGTTTGACAAGGGCGCTTTTTCAAATGTTGGGGTCTCATTGGTCATGAACGAAAATAGCCGACGATGCGTCTGATGCACGGACAATAAACATTATAAGAATACGTAAACACACCCATATCGACTCCCCCAGCTTGGGTATGATGTGAAGAGTTAAGGGATAAATACATTAGGGACTAGATTTAGGTGTATGTGGGGATAACTTTCCAGCGAAAGTCAACCAATGGCCACGACACCCTTCCATCAAAATCTACAGCGTGAGATAAACAAAACAAGAACCCACACCCCGTAGTAAAATCTACAAGAAATAAATGGCCATCCCTACCCGAATACTCCTACACCAAACAACCTTTTTCTGTTCTTTTTCGACTGCCCATGCGCAGACTGACGGAACTTCCACTACACGGAAGTTCAGTCGGATGCTTCCCAACGAGTGCTTCAACAGGATACTTCACACGGCCCATTTGAACCATGGATGGTCCACCTCTAGCTCAAACATGTTCATTGAAATGCACCTTTCCACTATTCTCTGTCCGCGCATGCGCGCCATTGCCTATCTTCCACTACACAAGTTGCGTGATACTTCATCAGTGCTTCAAGCTGATACATCACACGACCCATTTGGACCACGGATGGTCCACCTCGACCCGAAAACGACCATTAAAATGCCTTTTATAACTATTAGCAGGCCAGTCAAGGACACGAAAAGTAACTTTTGGTGGCATTGTTTGTTCCAAATGCGTACCCATGCTAAATTTGTTTTTTGTGTGTTAGGGTTCAAGGTGGGAGGGGATACCACCCGGATTTTGGACATTTAAGGTCATTTCGGGGTAACGTTTGGGAGCAAATGAGGTCAAAATTAGTAAAAGTCGTTACTAACTTAATTTCCATTTTGATATTTGTTATCAATGGCTATCCATGCTAAATTGGTTTTATGTACTGTATGGCGTTAACACAGGTATGGCTAGCTCGTTAATTATTGAGATTGAGGGCGTTTTAGGGTCACTTTACGGTTAAAATGAGATAAAAAAAATGCGGGAAAATTCTGTTTTATTTCATATATGTTGTGCTGTTATTTACTTTTGTATGCAGTATCGTTCATGGTAGGATGGATACTAAGACAACTCTGGCAATTTGAGGTCATCATAAGGTCATTTCGAGGTCAAATAACATCCAAAGATGACCGACAGATGGGCCTTAAAACAGTTCAAAACATTTTTGTAAAAGAAATGGGTATCAAATCTGAAGTATTTCTACGGGGTGAATTTTAAGATATTGGTTTAGGGTATAATTCAGTATTTTTTGTTTACGAATTTTGGCAATATCCATTTTCTTATAGACTGAACCTTCCCGATCAAGATCATTGTTGGTCCGAGTTCTGTTTTTCGAGTTTGAAGTAGTTCGAGTTAACCCTTTCTGGCCTAGGTGATAGAGGGTTCGGAAATTTAGTGCCCTTTTGAACATTCGCGGTATCACCAGAATGATTAAAAAAGAGCAAAGACTTTCCGTGGTTTTGGAATGTTATATTTGGCTAATTTTGAGCCTATTTCTGTAATTCTAGTGATTACCCATTAATTCAAAATGGCGCTCATGTGGGTTCATCCACAAATCGCCCTTTTTCATAGATCGCCTTTTTAGGCATTACTCTTAGCCCATTGTGCAAATTAGTCAACACAAGGGATCTCCCATTAAAGCCAAGCATCTTTCGCCTATTTTGAATCTGTTTGCTTAATTCTCAGCTTAAAATATGTTTTATATCAAAATGGCGGACAGGTGGGATACTCTAAAAATCATTTTTCATATTACTCGTGTAGTTCAAGGCATTATTCTTACATCACTGCGCAAATTTATCAAAACCGAGGGATCGTTATGCATAGACAAGCATTTTGTTCCCAGTTTCCATCTATTTACAATGCCAAAAATCAAGATTTGAGGGTCAAGTTTAAAATCGTTGCTCGTATGGTTCAAGGCATTATTCTAAGCATATTATGCAAATTTTTCATAACCGAGGGATCTCTGAGCATAGCCCAACATTCTATCCCCATTTTAAATGTATTTACATATCCCAAAGCTCGAGACTGGATGGTCAAATTAAAAATGGCGGCCCTATACATGAACATTACGCCTCATGTACTCCTCAATTTCTCTATACCTTTAACATGGACAACCTGAATTTATGCTAAAGAATATATATATATTACTAGAGAGAACTACGTAACCTCTGTGAAATGGAGGTGAAAAAGGTTTTTATTTCTGATTTATTCCTCATAACATCCCACAATCTTCAGGTGACTTAGCTTATATATCGTTACATTTCGTAACAATGATTTTCCAGTGAAAGCCTGCACAGTCTATAATCTTTAATCGAGAACAAAACATGTCGTTCATTATTATGCAAATTAGATAGACGGCAGTTGGATTTTGTAATACCATCTGATGCGGATATATAAGTAGTATAGTAAGTGCTTTTCGAGCCATATTTTCCAGGGAGGTAACTCTTGGTGCCCCTTTTTTCCAGGTTAAAGTATAGGGGGCGCCACATCGCCTTTCACCTCTGTGGCGCCAGGTGGCGCCACCAGCTCAAGGTCACGTGGAGGTCAAAAGTAGTTCCGGCAACCTTTAACCTTTGTATTCCTCCGCGGTCTGGTGGTGATGCCGTCACTTCCGCAGACAGAAAGTAGTCCCATGTCAACCAAGTGACTTCCAATGTTAATGCATACGGGGAATGCCTAAAAAAGAGTATGGGAATAGACGTTTTGTGACCGGGTGGGTCCCTAGTGGATCGAATGGGTCGAGTGAGGTGTCAAAGTGAAGCGCTCCTCGAGGGCCATTCAGTCATGGGTGGGTGCATGTAAAATTAGGATTTTTTCCCAAAAATATAAAAAGCGAAACACGGACTTTACCCCTAAAATAGGGGAAAACCCCTATCAACTCTAGCCAAAAGGGCTAATATCGGTCCCCAGGCTTATCGGGGCCTGCCTATCAAGTCAATGGGGTGGGTGCATGTAAAATTAGGATTTTTTTCCGAAAATATAAAAAGCGGAACACGGACTTTACCCCTACAATAGGGATCTGTATTATACAATATAAGGGAAAATGCCTGTATGGGGTATGGGGATGGTCAGTTTTTTTCGTTTGCTTTACTATGGGTTGTGGGGTCTCGTTTTTCTCGTATCGCCAAGAAAAACACAATGGGAAGGGCCCCAGAGCGAATCGGTGAAATTTTTGGGAAAAGTCACCGAGGTCTGTATATAGCCTTATACTGGCTATATGGGGGGAGGGGTGGTCAATTTTTTTTGTGGGCTTTACTATGGGTTGTGGGTCTCGTTTTTCTCGTCTCGCCGAGAAAAACACAATGGGAGGGTCCCGGAGCGAATCGGTGACATTTTTGGGAAAAGTCACCGAGGTCTGTATATAGGCTCATACTGGCTATATGGGGGGAGGGGTGGTCAATTTTTTTTGTGGGTGTTACTATGGGTTGTGGGGTCTCGTTTTTCTCGTCTCGCCGAGAAAAACACAATGGGAGGGGTCCCGGAGCGAATCGGTGAAATTTTGGGGAAAAGTCACCGAGGTCTGTATATAGGCTCATACTGGCTATATGGGGGGAGGGGTGGTCAATTTTTTTGTGGGTGTCACTATGGGTTGTGGGGTCTCGTTTTTCTCGTCTCGCCGAGAAAAACACAATGGGAGGGGTCCCGGAGCGAATCGGTGAAATTTTTGGGAAAAGTCACCAAGGTCTGTATATGGGCTCATAATATAGCTCCATACTGGCTATATGGGGGTATAGGTTCAACCTGGGAAATTACACACGTTCATTGTGATATGGGTTGTTTGGATTTGTTTTTCACGTATCGTCATTTAGAACACGATGGGAAGGGTCTCGGAGCGCAACGGTGAAATTTTTGGAAAAGTACCATATAGCCCATATAGTCCCATACTGGCTATATGGGGGTATAGGTTCAACCAATTCACACACGTTCATTGTGATATGGGTTGTTTGGATTTGTTTTTCACGTCTCGTCATTTAGAACACGATGAGAATGGTTTCGAGGCGCAACGGTGAAATTTTTGGAAAAGTACCGGGTAGGCGTGGATAGGCCCATATAGCTCCATACTGGCTATGTGGGAGTATAGGTTCAACCTGGGAAGTACGGCGCATCACGTTGGGCACACCGGTTCTCGTCAGATCACCGAAGTTAAGCAGCGTTGAGCTCGGTCAATACTTGGATGGGTGACCGGGTGCTGTACTGACTGGGCTGATCAGTGTCCAGAATAATAGGAACTGTGGACACTCTCGTGTTCTGGCACATGTAGGCACCGTCGTGATAGAACTTAGAACTTTTTAGAACTTTTTTATTGACACATCAACGCAGTCAGCAGACTGGTAATATAGTCATACAAATAAGAACAACAAGTTGCCAAACATGACAAGATGAATACAAGAGGAATAAAAGCAATATTCACATGACGCAAAGCTGACATAATTCAATAACCTTAGGCCCTATCAATCTGACACATGTATATATACTATTAGCTTGATATGATCCAGATATTTCACACTGCATGAATGACTTTATTGATCTCGCAACTTTTCGCAAGCAAGCAAGAATTTGGCAGTTTTAATAAGCGTATCTGTGCAGCGGTTTCCCAGAATAAATTTAAGCTTCGCTGTGTTACTTAGAGAATGGAAGTTGGTACCCAGATTAGAAATTGATTCGAAAAAGTTTTTTCTCAGTGTAATATATTTAGGACAGGTCAGAATAAAATGATGTTCACTCTCAATGACATTACTTGGACACTGTTTACAAAGTCGGTCACTCCTATTTAACTGTTGGTATCGACCGCGTTCAATTTCCAACCTGTGTGCACTTATTCTGTATTTGCAAATAACATTTCTATATTGTCTATTAGCTAAGACGTCGGGATAAATTGGTCTACAAAACAGGCTAGACATTGAAGATAAGACAGTAAGCTTGTCAGATGACTGAATATATGAAATAGTTTCCTGCATTTCAATGTCCTTAAGACGCTGCACAATGCAACCAATCTCGACGTTCGTTGTATGAAATTGCTCATTGAACACATATTTGAATCCACAGGTATCGAGGAGATTAGAAATATACTTAGTCCAGGAACTACAATCGATTGTGTCTAGGTACACGTCAGATACCAGAGAGCCCGGACTTTCCAGTATGTGCGCCCAGAACCGCACCATGCGTTTCAAAATATCAAATTTAAGAGGAAGTCGGCCAAGTTCGGATCTACATGCTGTGTTCGTACTTTTGGAATGTACTCCAAGCGATTCTTTGATGAATTTTAGATGCACATGCTCGAAGCCATCTGAATCTCTAAAAGTGTCTTTGACACCCCAAACTTCACTGCCATATAAAAGTATTGGTTTTATTAATGTGTCGAACAACTTTTCGGATAGTTTACAACCTGTATTGTTGTCTAATAATTGCTTCATTTTGAAGTATGCTTTCAACCCTTTGTTACGTAGGTTCTCTATAGCCAGTGAAAAGTTACCATTGCTTTTAAGAATTATGCCTAAATAGGTATATTGCTTGACAATCGACAGGGAATTGTCATGTATTTGGAATGAAATATTACGCGGCAGCTTGTTGGCGTTGAAAAGCATGACCTGCGATTTATTGATATTAACTCTCAGTCGCCATTTATTGCAATATCTCTCAAGAATATCTAGTTTACTTTGCAAACCTGCAGCAGTGGAGGACAGTATGACAATGTCGTCAGCATAACAAAGAATATTAACAGTGGATTTGCCGATGCATACTTCACCGCACTGATCATTTTGTATTTCACTAATAAGGTCGTTAATAAAGATATTAAAAAGTAGGGGACTGAGTACATCTCCCTGTTTAACACCCACAGTGGATGGAAAGAAGGGAGAAAGGCCATGTGGGAATTTCATTGCAGAATATGTGTCGGAGTACATGCTTTTGAGAACTGCATATAGTTTGCCACTAATACCCAAATTCAAAAGTTTGTATAGAAGACCCTCTCTCCATACCGAGTCAAAAGCTTTATGTAGATCGATAAAAGAGCAGAATAATTTCCGCTTATGTTGTTTTTCATGATCTATAATATTACGAAGTGTGAGAATATGGTCCATTGTACGGCTATTATCAGTAAATCCAATTTGGTTTTTGTGAATGACATCATGCTCAGTACAGAATACATTTAACCTACCCAAGATAATTTTGTTAAAAAGTTTAGCCAAAGCGCTTGACTGAAACAATGTTGAAAACGACGTTAAATCCTACTCACTCACTCAATCTGGGAAATTCACATACGTTCATTGTGATATGGGTCGTTTGTATTCGTTTTTCACGTCTCGTCATTTAGAACACGATGGGGAGGGTTTCGAAGCGAAACGGTGAAATTTTTGGAAAAAGTTCACCGAGGCCTGGGTAAGCCCATAAGGCCTATACTGCATGGCTATGGGGTATATGCCCATACGGGGTGGACGTTTTGGGGTCTAGGTGAGCCCCTAATGATCCTATGGTGTCGTATGAGGTCTTATTTTGAAGCTCTCGTGGAGGAGCATCCGACTGGACTAATAGTTCGTGTTTTTGGCGTGGCGTGTTTTTGAATGCAAGTCGCGTCAATCTGCGCATGCGCAGTTGGTTGTAGTAAGTAAAGTGGCAATTTCGGGGCAGTGCAGGAAGGTATTTGGTGTCGAGATCGACCAGGCCCATCCTTGGTCCGAATGCGTCCTCGGAGGGGTAATGTTGTAGCTCTCGGGGTGTACAGCCCCATTTGAGGGATGTTCTCGTTATCTGTGACGTCATCGATGACGTCATCAGTACGAGTAGTAGCGAAAGTGGGCATTTTAGGAAAGTGCAGGAAGGTATTTGGGGTAGAGAGCGACCATCCTTGGTCCGATTGTGTCGTGGGAGGTGTCATCTTGTAGCTTTCATGGTGTACATCCCCATTTGAGGGATGTTCGCGTCATCTGTGACGTCATTGGTGACGTCATCAGTACGAGTAGTAGCGAAAGTGGGCATTTTGGGGCAGTGAAGGAAGGTATTTGGGGTAGAGATTGACCATCGTTGGTCCGAATGCGTCGTAGTGGGTGTCATCTTGTAGATCTCGGGGTGTAGACCACGGTTTGGGAGATGTCCACAGCATCTGTGACGTCATCGGTGACGTCATCAGTATGAGTAATAGCGAAAGTGGGCATTTTAGGGGAGTGAAGGAAGGATAAGTAGTATAAAAGCGCATTTCGAGGCCTTTTGACCTAGCGGCGCAAGGCGCAATGCGAGTATGCGCGCGTGTGTGTGTGTGTGCTTGCGTGTACGCGTGTGAGTGTGCTTTCGTGTGTGTGTGTGCTTTCGTGTGTGTGTACGCGTGTGGGTGAGGGTGTGTATGCGTGTGTGTGTGCGTGCGTGCGTGTGTATGTGTATGCTTGCGTGTGTGTACGCGTGTGCGTGTATGCGTCTATGTGTATGTGTGTGCGTCCATGTACGTGTGTGTGTATGCGTGTATGTGTGTATGCGCGATGTGGCGGTGATTACAAGCTTGGTAGGATTCTAGATTAGCCTGGGAAGGATGGGCAGTTCAATTTGGACCAATCAGCGGTCGAGAAAAAGAACCAATGAACGGTCGAACAATCAGCCAATCGGACTGATGAGGGACACATGTTCATTATTATATGTACAGACGCCACCACCAACACCACCACCACCCCACACTACCACCACCACATTCCACCACTACCACCACCACCACCGGGCGGGAGCTCCCGTGTGGCAAAGCTCTTGGATTGGAGCTCTTGGAGCTCAAGGCGTGTGGAGCTCAGAGCTCGGAAGTGACATTTGCATATGACCTCTGTGAGGTCACTTCCGCTTCCATTCACGTGACCGGAACTGACCTTTGACCCCTGCGCGCAATTTTTATCCGGTATTGTTAGCACGCGCAGGGATCAAAGGTCAGTTCCGGTCACGTGATGGAAGCGGAAGTGACCTCACAGAGGTCATATGCAAATGTCACTTCCGAGCTCTGAGCTCCACACGCTTTGAGCTCCAAGAGCTCTGCCACACGGGAGCTCCCACCACCACCACCGGGCGTTGACGCCCGTCAACGCCCGGTGGTGGCGGTGGTGGCGGTGGTGGTGGTGGTGGTGGAATGTGGTGGTGATGGTGTGTGTGTGTGTGTGTGTGTGTGTGTGTGTGGTGGTAGTGTGTGGTGGTGGTGTTGGTGGTGGTGTCTGTACATATAAGAATGAACATGTGTCCCTCATCAGTCCGATTGGCTGATTGTTCGACCGCTGATTGGTTCTTTTTCTCGACCGCTGATTGGTCCAAATGGAACTGCCCATCCATCCCAGGTTAATCTCGAATCCTACCAAGCTTGTAATCACCGTCACATCACGCATACACACATACACGCATACACACACACGCAGATGCCCGCACACACATACACACAGACGCACACGCACATGCATACACACACACGCGCACATACATGCACACACATACACACAGACGCACACACGCATACACACACACATACACATACACGCACACGCGACCGCACCGCGGTGGTCTAATGGTTAGAACGTCGGCCTCGTAAGCGGTAGGTACTGGGTTCGATCCCAGGCCGGGTCATACCTAAGACTTGAAAAATGGAACTTGTTGCTCCCTCGCTTACGCTCAGCATTAAGAGGATAGAACAAGGACTGGTTAGCTCGGTGCCAGTATAATGTGACAGAGTGGGGTGTCATGTCTGCCTACGGCATGATATTTCAGTGGGACAGGACTATAAAATGGCAGCATTAGATCTGCTCTGTTACAAGTAGGTACCCCTGCCCCTCCCCCTCCCCTCCCTTCCCTTCCCCGTCGTGATATAGCTGAAAAAATGTTGAAAGCGACGTTAAACCCTATTCACTCACTCACTCACTCACGCACACGCGTACACTCACACACGTACGCAAGCACACACGCGTACACACACGCAAGCACACACACACACATACCCACGCACTCAGACGTATACACACAGACGCATACACACATACACAGACACACGCACACGCACACACACACACACGTACACACACGAATACATACACGCACATGCACGCACACACACACCCACACGCGTACACACACACGAAAGCACACTCACACGCGTACACGCAAGCATAGACACACACGCACGTGCGCATACTCTCATTGCGCCTTGCGCCGCTAGGTCAAAAGGGCTCGAAATGCGCTTTTATACTACTAATCCTTCCTTCACTCCCCTAAAATGCCCACTTTCGCTATTACTCGTGACACCCCCACGACGCATTCGGACCAAGGATGGTCCATCCCTACCCCAAATCCCTTTCTTCACCGCCCCAAAATGCCCACTTTCGCTACTATTCATACTGATGACGTCATCAATGACGTCACAGATGCTGTGGACATCCCTCAAATCGGGGTCTGCACCCCGAAGGCTACAAGATGACACCTCCCACGACGCATTTGGACCAACGATGGTCAATCTCTACCCCAAATACCTTCCTTTACTGCCCCAAAATGCCCATTTTCGCTACTACTCGTACTGATGACGTCACCAACGACATCACAGATGACGCGAACATCCCTCAAATGGGGATGTACACCATGAAAGCTACAAGATGACACCTCCCACGACACAATCGGACCAAGGATGGTCCCTCTCTACTCCAAATACCTTCCTGCACTTTCCTGAAATGCCCACTTTCGCTACTACTCGTACTGATGACGTCATCGATGACGTCACAGATAACGGGAACATCCCTCAAATGGGGCTGTACACCCCGAGAGCTACAACATGACCCCTCCAAGGACGCATTCGGACCAAGGATGGTCCATCTCTACCCCAAATACCTTCCTTCATTGCCCCAAAATGTTCACTTTGGCTACTACTCGTACTGATGACGTCACCAATGGCGTCACACATGACGTGAACATTCCTCAAATCGGGGTCTACACCCCGAGAGCTACAAAATAACACCTCTCAGGACGCATTCGGACCAAGGATGGTCCATCTCGACACCAAATACCTTCCTGCACTGCCCCAAAATGGTCACTTTACTTACTACAACCAACTGCGCATGCGCAGATTGACGCGACTTGTGTTTAAAACCGCGCCATCCTGACTCTACCCCACACAAGCTTCACTTTGACACCTTCCGCGACCCATTTGGATCCATAGCGGTCCATCTGTACCCCAAACACACACCCACATACCCCCCAAAATGCCTGCTTTCTATACTACGGGCCAGACTGCGCAGAATATTAAAAACGGACGAACTATTAGTCCAGTCGGATGCTCCTCCACGAGAGCTTCAAAATAAGACCTCATACGACACCATAGGATCATTAGGGGCTCACTTAGACCCCAAAACGTCCACCCCTTATGGGCCTATACCCCATAGCCATGCAGTATAGGCCTATGGGCCTACCCAGGCCTCGGTGAACTTTTCCAAAAATTTCACCGTTTCGCTCCGGGACCCTTCCCATCGTGTTCTAAATGACGAGACGTGAAAAACAAATCCAAACAGCCCATATCACAATGAACGTGTGTGAATTTCCAAGGTTGAACCTATACCCCATATAGCCAGTATGGAGCTATATGGACCTATCCACACCTACCCGGTACTTTTCAAAAATTTCACTGTTGCGCTTCGAAACCATTCCCATCGTGTTCTAAATGACGAGACGTGAAAAACAAATCCAAACAGCCCATATCACAATGAACGTGTGTGAATTTCCCAGGTTGAACCTATACCCCCATATAGCCAGTATGGGACTATATGGGCTATATGGTACTTTTCCAAAAATTTCACCGTTGCGCTCCAGGACCCTTCCCATCGTGTTCTAAATGACGAGACGTGAAAAACAAGACCAAACAACCCATATCACAATGAACGTGTGTGAATTTCCCAGGTTGAACCTATACCCCCATATAGCCAGTATGGAGTATTATGGGGCCTATATACAGACCTCGGTGACTTTTCCCAAAAAAATTCACCGATTCGCTCCAGGACCCCTCCCATTGTGTTTTTCTCGGTGAGACGTGAAAAACGAGACCCCACAACCCATAGTAACACCCACAAAAAATTTGACCACCCCTCCCCTCCCCGCCATATAGCCAGTATGAGCCTATATACAGACCTCGGTGACTTTTCCCAAAAATTTCACCGATTCGTTCCGGGACCCCTCCCATTGTGTTTTTCTCGGCGAGACGAGGAAAACGAGACCCCACAACCCATAGTAAAGCAAACGAAAAAAATTGACCATCCCCATACCCCAATATAGCCAGTATGAGCCTATATACAGACGTCGGTGACTTTTCTCAATAAGTTCACTGATTCGCTCCGGGACCCCTCCCATTGTGTTTTTCTCGGCGAGACGAGAAAAACGAGACCCCACAACCCATAGTAAAGCAAACGAAAAAAATTGACCATACCCCATACAGGCATTACAGACCCCTATTGTAGGGGTAAAGTCCGTGTTCCGCTTTTTATATTTTCGGGAAAAAAAATCCTAATTTTACAAGCACCCACCCCATTGACTTGATAGGCAGTCCCCGATAAGCCCGATGACCGATATTAGCCCTTTTGGCTAGAGTTGATAGGGGTTTTCCCCTATTTTAAGGGTAAAGTCCGTGTTTCGCTTTTTATCTTTTCGGGAAAAAATCCTAATTTTACATGCACCCACCCATGACTGAATGGCCCTCGAGGAGCGCTTGACTTTGACACCTCACTCGACCCATTCGGTCCACTAGGGACCCACCCCGGTCGCAAAACGTCTATTCCCATACTCTTTTTTAGGCATTCCCCGTATACATTAACATTGGAAGTCACTTGGTTGACATGGGACTACTTTCTGTCCGCGGAAGTGACGGCATCACCACTAGACCGCGGAGGAATACAAAGGTTAAAGGTTGCCGGAACTACTTTTGAACTCCACGTGACCTTGAGCTGGTGGCGCCACCTGGTGCCACAGGCGCCACAGAGGTGAAAGGCGATGTGGCGCCCTCTATACTTTAACCTGGAAAAAAGGGGCACCAAGAGTTACCTCCCTGGAAAATATGGCTCGAAAAGCACTTACTATACTACTTATAAATGTGAGTGGTGATCGGTTTGATGAAAACGCGTTCTGTCACAGTTACAGTTTTTCGATGATGTGCTCATCTTGACCACTCTCATCCCTTTCTAGATAAAGGAGTGAGTGAGTAGTAATGTTTAACGTCGTTTTCAACCTTGTTTCAGTCATATCACGACGGTGCCTACATGTGCCAGAACACGAGAGTGCTCCCAGTTCCTATTACCCTGGACACTGATCAGCCCAGCCAGTACAGCCATGCGCCAGAATGCGCCATTTCACGTTTAGGTTTCCCAAAAAATTCCGGGGAAATCCACATAAAGCAACTAAAAATACGATTTGCGGTTTAATACATCGAAATCGCATTCAGAACGCGTCTCGAGCCGACGAGAACCCCATCACAGCTTCCGGAGTGAGTGAAAGAGTGAGTAGTAGGGTTTAACGTCGTTTTCAACCTTGTTTCATTCGGATCACGACGGTGCCTACATGTGCCAGAACACGAGAGTGCTCACAGTTCCTATTACCATGGACACTGATCAGCCCAGTCAGTACAACACCCGGTCACCTATCCAAGTATTGACCGAGCTTAACGTTGCTTAACTTCGGTGATCTGACGAGAGCCGGTGCTTTCTAGATAAAACGGAAAACGGGCCGATTCACAAGACTTCACACTGACGGCATACCGAAATAAATGATCGGGGAAAATAATCTCCCATCGTATTCCCCAGATACACCGAATGCGTGTGCGATTTAAAGCGTACAAGGAAACGATCATTTAGTTTTATTGCTTTCCGCTTTGGACCTGCGAATGTATAGGGACAAGACCACTATTAAAAATAGTCCCGATCCAGAGAAGTGAATTGTTTTCAATATTTTTTCCAGTCTCTGTTGCGAGGAAAAATTGAAGGCCACTGGTAGGTGTTTGGTTTCGCTGTGAGTTTCATTTTAACTCAAGGCCTAATTTGGGTGCCTGTGCACCGCTTTCTGAAAGCGGAGAAAAAAAGCCAAAATTATGACGTCATTTGTACGAGCGCGTATAACTCAAAATTTCCATGGGCGACCCCCGTCAAGAATTTGGGTCCCTGTGCACCGCTTTCTGAAAGCGGAGAAAAAAGCCAAAATTATGACGTCATTTGTACGAGCGCGTATAACTCAAAATTTCCATGGGCGACCCCCGTCAAGAAGTCTGTCCGGTTGTAGCACTTGAATTAAAGTACTTCTTGTCGAAATATGGAAGTCTAGACTTAATTAATGAATCGAGGAGATGCGATTACGTTAACAGTTTTTAACATTGCCGCCAATGTAAATTGTAATAGTGGTCTGGACCCTATAGGCTTAGCCACATTGGAGGCTAAATTCGCATAGAATCATATACATTGCTTTCCAATTTTCCAGTGATGTAGACAGATGAGAGAACAACAACAACAAGGATGACAGGTCAATCAGTTTATTATCCCCTCCAGGACATCATATCCACGCTGGGGAAGCCGCGTTGGGTATGTTTACAATTCAAGAAGACTCTTGTCCAATCTGAGGCCGCCATTATACCGTGGAGGCAACATATCCTCAAACAGCTGTTTGCGCATTGTGATCGCATTTTCCAAGGCCTCGGTGGGTGGTAGCCCCATATCCTCTTCCAAGTGACGCTTGGTCTTCACGATGGACTTGTGCGTGGGGTCGCCTTTCATTTTAAGCGGTAGCAGACTATACCATTCATAGATGGCCATGGCTGTTTTCCTGATGCAGGGGCGCATTTTGATGTACGCCTGTTGTATGTTACCCTGTCCGGCGTCTTCGATTACCGCAGCCTAACTATGAATAGCTTCATGCACAATAGATCCCAGAATGTAGGTTATGCCTCAATTCCCTGGGATGTAGGCTGACTATCTGAGGTCAAGCTCTCCGTATCAGTAGATAGAGTCTCAGCAGTCTCTCTTTCGGTATCAGTCGATGGAATCTCAGCAGTCTATGTATCAGCTCCTTGTGCCTCGGAGTCTTCAATCCCATGTATATTTTTCTCGTGTAGCGTCATATAGTAATGTCTGGTGAACGTGCGTTCGCACTCAGGTACAATTGTTGGACCATCTAAAAGTGGTCATTTTGACCACCTTATTTCTTTCAGTGTTGGTCATTGCTCGTATAGTTCAAGGCATTATTCTTAGCTCATTATACAAATTTATCGAAACTGTGGGATCTCGGAGCATAGCCCAACAACCTATGCTCTTTTTGAATCTAGTTACGTATCTCTAAGATGAAAATTTGATGGTCAAATTGAAAATGGTGGCCAGATGGTGTCATCTGAAAATCATATTTTTTCATGTTGCTCGTTCACTTCAAGTCACTATTTTCGCTCATTGTGCAAATTTATCAAAACAGAGGGATCTCTTAGCATAGCCTAACAAGTTACGCCCATTTTGAATCTATTTGTATATCCCCAAGATCAAAATATGATGTTCAAATTCAATATGGCATGCTGCAGCTGTGTGGAGTTATCTGAATCTCCTGCTTTAACATGTTGCTCGTGTATATCAAGGCATTATTCTCAGTTGATTGTGCAAATTAACAAAACCGATGAGTCTCACATCATATCCAGATACCGTTTGCCTATTTTGAATCTATTTGCTTATTCGTCAGATTAAAAATGATAATTAAATTCAAAATGGCGACCACAAGGAGTCATCTGGAAATTCTTCTTTTTTTCATTTTCTGTTAGAATATTTTAATTCTTGTTGCAAACTTGTTTAAACTTAGCAGAATAACACCATAGCATGTTACATTATGTCCATTCTTATTCTGTTGGCATAATTTTCAGCTGAGAATACAATTATTAAATTCAAAATGGTGACCGTGTGGGTTCATCTGAGACTCGTATTCTCATTTTGCTCCTATAATTCAACGTATTGTGATTACATGGAGGTGAAAGTAGCAATTTCTCAAAGCCAAACCCCTTCACAAAACGGATTGATCTGACTATTTATGGGCCCAGTTTGGCTCTATTCGTACAATCACCAGCTAGAAAAATAATCATCGACAGACAATATAATGGTTACATGGTTATGCTCACCTTGAATAGCCAGATTATGGCATATGTTGATAATTCACCACGCCACATTAGACGCACAAGAACTTTCGAATGGCGCACAGTACCGTACACGTACAATACATCATTTCGGACTCAACAACTCGAGATAACGACATCAGCTGATCAGTGCTACACTATCATCGCCGAATGAAATGATTGTCTGTGAACTCCATCGTCCGTACTTGAACAGAAAGCATTCGGTTCGGTCAGAGGCAATAAAAAGGTTAATTATCCATTGTAAATGATTCTACGTGCTGAAACTCTCGTTGCTACAGAGACATATTAGGAACGTTTATGTTGGCTGAATGTCTGGTCATCTGCACAAGTCCAGGTAATCCCTTGAGAGTTCTCAAGTCGTTGCCTCTATTATACAATCTCGTACATTTCATCCCCATCGGTTGTTTTGAATTAGCTTAAGCCTGCGGTTTTCGCTTTGACGCCCGATGTCGATATCAAAGTTTGTCTGGCCAACGATGAAATTCAAACCAGTCAAAACTCAAACCTCGCTCTGGATTGGCCTGATGAGCTACTTCAGCGCACTTACTAATTGGTTCGGTTTAGTTGAAACCCCTCGAGCTATTTATATCCAGAACTGCTATCGATAACTAACCAAGCCAGTGTATCGATCGTAACCTATATCGATTGATACACTGGCTCGCGAGGATGGTCTTTGGTGTGACCAATCATACGTGTTTCCTCTTCAGAAATAATGACACAATCCCTGTTGTCATTCATCTCACGTAGTACGTTCTATTATTGTTTTAAGCTCTAGATCGGTAATGCCCAGGTAAACCAAGATTGTAAATCAGGGGAATACCATATAGATGTAACGCTATGTAAAATTCGTGCGAAATGTTCGCCGATATTTCTCGAGATTGCGTAATACGCCAATCACGATAATTTTCACTTTGACAATGATTGACGTTCGCGGATACATGTACAAGCACCTTCGCACGGAACGATATTTTGATATTTTCTATCGCCTAACAAAGCCAGACTTTTCGGTGGGAGTAAAATCGTCTGATGTTCAGGCACACTGTCTTGAAATGATGCCATATTTGGATATTGTTTCCTGATAATATTTACTGTATTCAGGTTTTAATAGGGTCAACCTATACCTTCCCATACTCGTGTTTTAACGAATATTTCATGATTCTGGTAGTGAAATGAATCTTTTTGGCGAAAAAAAAAACGGTATGACGCCGCTTCAAATCCTTTAGCTAAAATTTGACTATGCGTGGATTCTGGCAAAAATTCTATTTTCATTTCCATTTTCTCACATGACCAATCTATGCGTTTAAGAAATTCATCATCGGCAAAATGGTTTTGTGGAATTTATTCACAAAAACTTTTTTAATGCCGAACTGTCAGATTCTTAATTTAACGAAATGTTTAAAAGTACGATCCTGAAATAAAGTTTCATTATTTGACGCATATTTTCATGTTATACTGATTAATTATTGGTATCAAGTTAGTTTTTCAAAGACAATACATCGGGAAAGTAGCAAAACTTACGCATTTTAGGTTTTGAAATAATTGATGCAAAACCCTAAATGTAAACTCGCCAATGTTTCTTTTTCAGAGATGCGAATAGATATTAGTCTCATATTCCAACTATCAATTTATCATTAAATGTGCAGTCGTGGTGATATCAGATATTAGTAGTATATAGCAAACATCTAATGCCACTGGCTCCTCACTGCGCATGCGCGAGAAACCGAAAGCGGATATGGTGCGCAGGTGTGTTCTGCGCAGGTGATGACGTCACTTCCGGTGTGGGTGAATCGGGCGTGACTCGACATGTTTAGATTTTTCCTTAGACCGTAGACGTATGCGTGGATGATAGGAATGCATAATGTACTGACCTTCATTCACTTCCGGTCACGTGACCTTTGGGGAATATATTCCTCCGTGGTGATGCGGTCTGGCGATGTTTTTTGTAAAGTCCAGGTACCGGGTAGGCCTGTATATAGGCCCATACTGGCTCAGTGGTTAGGTCCATACTGGGCAATTCACACATGTTCATTGCGGTATGGGTTGTTTGATCTTGTTTTTTTCGTCTAATCCAGTGGGGATGGTGGGTCTGCGCATGTGTTCTGCGCAAGTGACCTGCGCAGGTAGTGGTGCATTGTGGGTAGGTGTGCGCAAGTGTGGGTTATGCGCAAGTGTGTGACGTCACTTCCGGTTTCTGACCAAAAACTACCTCCGAACACAGAAGAGTTCCAATTTTTCCTTAGACCGTAAGACGTATGCGTGGATGATAGAACTGCATAATGTACTGACCTTTATTCACTTCCGGTCATTTGGGGCATGTATTCCTCCTCGGTGATGCGGTCTGGCGGTGATGCGGTCGCGGGAAAAAGCCTCCGCGGAAAGAAAGTAGTCCCAAATACGCGAGGAGCCGAGGGAAATTCTCCGGCAATCTTCGGGACATTTTGGTGGCGAGAGGGGCCCCTAGTGGACCAATTGGGTCGCGTGAGGTGTCAAAGTGATGCGCTCCTCCAGGACGATCAAGTCGTGGGTGGGTGAATGTAAAATTAGGAATTGTCCCGAAAAAATAAAAAGCGGAACACGGACTTTACCCCTACAATAGGGGAAAACCCCTATCAACCATTTCCAAAGGGCTAATATCGGTCCCCGGGCTTATCGGAGCCTGCCTATCAAGTTATGGGTGGGTGCATGTAAAATGAGTATTCGTCCCGAAAATATAAAAAGCGGAACACGGACTTTACCCCTACAATAGGGGAAAAGCCCTATCAACCATATCCAAAAGGGCTAATATCGGTCCTCGGGCTTATCGGAGCCTGCCTATCAAGTCATGGGTGGGTGCATGTAAAATGAGGATTTGTCCCCGAAAATATAAAAAAGCGGAAAACGGACTTTACCTCTACAATAGGGGAAAACTCATATCAACCATGTCCAAAGGGGGTAATATCGGTCCCCCGGGCTTATCGGGGTCTGCTGAGAGAGTTAGGGCGGGGGAGTGGGTGTATGTAAAATGAGGATTTGTCCCCGAAAATATAAAAATGCGGAACACGGACTTTACCTCTACAATAGGGGAAAACTCCTATCAACCATGTCCAAAAGGGCTAATATCGGCCCCCGGGCTTATCGGGGCCTGTCTATCAAGTCATGGATAGATGTATGTAAAATTAAGATTTGTCCCCGAAAATATAAAAAGCGGAATACGGACTTTACCCCTACAATAAGGAAAACCCCCTATCAACCATGTCCAAAAGGGCTAATATCGATCACCCGCGCTTATCGGGGCCAGCCTATCAAGTCATGGGTTGTGGGATCTTGTTTTTCGCGACTCACCACGTAGAACACGATGGGCGGGGTCCCGAAGCTAAGCGGTGATTTTTTTTTGGAAAATCCAGGCACCGGTTTGTATATAGGTCCATAGGCCTACTGGCTCATTGGATAGGTCCATACAGGGCAATTCACACATGTGTTTTCACGTCTCACCGCGTAGAACACGATGGGCTGGGTCCCGAAGCTAAGTGATTTTTTTTGCAAAAGTCACTATACGCATGCGCAGTGGGTAAATAGCGCTGGGTGGACGTTTTGGAGTCTAGGTGAGCCCCTAGTGGTCCGATGGTGTCGTATGGGGTCTTATTTTGAAGATCTCATGAAGGAGCACCCGACTGCACTAATGTATCGTCCGTTTTCAATATTCAGCGCATGCGCAGTCTTGTCGCAGTATAGAAAGCAGGCATTTTGGGGTGCGTGGGGGTGTGTTTGGGGTAGTGGTGGCCCACTATTGGTCCAAATGGGTCGTGGGGGTGTCAAAGTGAAGTTTTTGTGGGATAGAGTCAGAATGGCGTGTTTTTTTTATTGCAAGTCACGTCAATCTGCGCATGCGCAGTTGGGTGTGTTAGGTAAAGTGGTCATTTTGGGGGTGCGTGGGGGTGTGTTTGGGGTAGAGATGGAGCACTATTGGTCCAAATGTGTCGTGGGAGGTGTGATTTTGTAGTTCCCGGGGTGTAGATCCCGATTTGAGGGATGTCCACAGCATCTGTGACGTCATCGGTGACGACATCAGTACGAGTGCTAGCAAAAGTACATGTACTTTGTACATGTCCATGTACATATACTCTGCGCATGTCCATGTATTCTTTGCATATTCCTGTACATGTACTATTGAATTATACCATATCTGTGCTGTATTATACAATATCTGTCCTGGGATATACCAAATCTGTGCTGTATTATACCAAATCTGTCCTGTATTGTACCATATTTGTTCTGTATTATACCATACTTGTCCTGAATTATACCATATCTGTGCTGTATTATACCATATCTGTCATGCATTATACCATATCTTTGCTGTATTATACCATTACAAGCGTCTAGTCCGTCATTCATAATCCAGCCGTCGTCCATTAGAGAATATCCGCGTCCATAGACCTATTCCATATTCCATATAACAGTATTAGCACCAAATTCAAAAAGACAATCATAATATACATAAACATAGGCTTGTTTCCTGCAAGAGAGAAGCGGTCAACAGTTTTCAATGATGCCGGGAAGACATCATGATGTTCCAAAAATATCAAATCCGTATCGCTGATCAGTATTCTTAATCCATAATATTCGTTGTAGAGTCGTCATCTAAAGAATGATGTATCTCAGTCACGCTTTGATTGTGACTGTTCATATGAGTACCATGAGGATCTTTGAAGTACATGGGTTCATACGGCCCCTAGCCCCGGGTTAAGCGGAATTAGACACAATTTACGAAACGTAGCGCCATAGATCTTGCACGCTACGTTCGTATTTGGCTATCAGCATGCGATAGGTATCGCCAAATTTGAGAAACTTTGGGTGGAGGCGCTTGGTGGAATAGCCCTGTTTTATAAGTTTCTGCAACAATGTTTTGTGACGTTGATTAAAATCATCACATTTAACACAGGATCTAGCAATTGTTACTAAGCGAGATATGTATACGCCATATGCAGGTCCTACTGGAATATTACTATCCAGAAAGGGATAGTTTACGATGTCGAAATTGTAATAGGTTAAAACGAACTAAATGACGTCACTTCCGCCAAAGGTGGATGTTCGTGGTAAGCATATCTCGCATTAAATGCTCAGTTGTGTTATTACTGGATAATATCATAACTAACTTTTATTGTGTTTCGCTAACTTAGTAAGTGTCGATTAATTTCTGAAAAAATTGTGACAGTCGCGAGCCTGTGTTCTTTTCAGGACACAATCAAACGACGATACCCACGTGACCAGCTCAGACGGTTGAAAAGTGCTCGTCTTAGAAGGCAGTTTACGTTCTCAAGAATCATTTGGTCATGAGTGTGGTTTGGTACATTTCACGTGAAGTGGGAGGAGTGGTAATCAAAAACATCAGTGTGTAGTTCCAGGTTAAAGTACAAGAAGGTCAGTTTTTCCTGAGCGAACTGAACCTATTTAACCTGGAGCTTAATGGGACAAAACTATACTTCATTGTTACCTACAATCTCTTTTGTCATAATGTCGACGAGAGAGAATGCCCGATTCATTTTTATAGAGATAGAGATCTAAATAAGATGTGCCTGTAGGGCTATCTGTAGTTTCCTTCAAATCCAGTGACGGTGGATATATATCCTTCACTGCGTCATTTATATAGCGATTATCCACTGCGAGAAGATCGCCTATGTAGCGTTTGGTGAATGAGTATACCATACCATATCTATCCTGCATTATACCAAATCTGTCCTGTATTATACATACCTGTCCTGAATTATACCATATCTGTCCTGTATTGTACCATATTTGTCCTGTATTGTACCATATATGTCCTGTACTATACAATATATGTTCTGTGTTATACAATATTTGTCCTGTATTATACAATATCTGTCCTGTATTATACCAAATCTGTCCTGTATTGTACCATATTTGTCCTGTATTATACCATATATGTCTTGTACTATACAATATGTTCTGTATTATACAATATTTCTCCTGTATTACACCATATCTGTCATGTATTATACCATATCTTTGCTGTATTATACCATATCTGTCCTGCATTATACCAAATCTGTGCTGTATTATACCACATCTGTCCGGATTTATACCATATCTGTGCTGTATCATAACATATCTGTCCTGTATTGTACCATATATGTCCTCTATTATACAATATATGTTCTGTATTATACCGAATCTGTGCTTTATTATGTGCTGTATTATACCATATGTCCTGTACTGTACCATATATGTTCTGTACTATACAATGTATGTTCTGTATTATACAATATTTTCCTCTATTATACCATATCTGTCATGCATTATACCGTATCTTTGCTGTATTATACCATATCTGTCCTGCATTATACCAAATCTGTGCTGTATTATACCATACCTGTCTTGTGTTATACAATATATGTTCTGTGTTATACCAAATCTGTCCTGTATTGTACCATATATGTCCTGTATTTTACCATGTATGTCCTGTGCTATAGAATATGTCTTCTATTATACCATATCTGTCCTGCATTATACCATATATATGCAATATTATATCATATCTGTCCTGTGTTTACAATATTTGCCATGTATAACACCATATCTGTCCTGTATTATGCCATATCTGTGCTGTATTATACAGTATCTGTCCTGTATTATACAATATATGTCCTGTGGTATACAATATCTGTCCTGTATTGTACCATATATGTCCTGTATTATAGAATATATGTTCTGTTTTATACCAAATCTGTGCTGTATTATACAGTATCTGTCCTGTATTATACCAAATCTGTTCTGTATTACACCATATCTGTCCTGTATTGTACCATATATGTTCTGTATTATACAATATTTGTCCTCTATTATACCATTTTATCTGGCCCGCATTATACCATATCTGTGATGTATTATACCATATCCGTCCTGTGTTTGCAATATTTGTCATGTATTATACAATATCTGTCCTGTATTATACCATATCTGTGCTGTTTTATTCAGTATCTGTCCTGTGTTATACAATGTCCAGTATTATACCATATCCGTGCTGTATTATACAAGATGTGTCCTGTATTATGCCATATTTGTCCTATATTATACCGTATCTGTGCTGTATTATACCATATCTGTCCTGTATTGTAACATATATGTCCTGTACTATACAATATATGTTCTGTATTACACCATATGTCTTGTATTATACCATATCTGTGCTGTATTATACCATATCTGTGCTGTATTTTACCATATCTGTCCAGTATTATACCGAATCTGTGCTGTATTATACTATATCTGTCCTGTATTATACCATATCTGTCCTGTATTAGACAATATCTTTTCCGAATTTAAGAAATAAATGATAGCTTTCCTTGCTCTAACTGCTCAGATAATAGACGGTAAAGCGGATGGACATGTAACATGTTCATGTGCATGCTCTCTACGCATGTCAATGTACATGTACTCTGCGCATGTCCATATATATTTACTATGCATCTATGTCCACGTACTTGTGCTAAGCGCATGTATTCATGCACTCTGTTCATGCACATGTAATGTAGTATGCGCATGTTCAGGCACATATACGTTGTACAGGTAGCCTATCCATATACATGTTCCTTGTCCATATGACGTCACAGATGCTGTTGACATCCCTCAAATCGAGGTCTACCCATGTACATGTATTCTGTGCATGTTCGTGCGCATGCCAGTGCTGCTTCCATATATACCCTTCTGTACGCAGTAAAATACGTCACATGCCAGTGTTTCTTCCCTATATAGCATGGTGTACGCAGTAAAATACACTCCATGTCAGCGCTCCTTCCATATATACCATGCTGTAAACTAGAAGTTGTTATCCATAAGCAATTTGTTTATTTATCTACTTCCCAACTTCTAAATGCCACTTAAAGAAACCATGCTGTACACAGTAAAATATGCCTCATGCCAATAGCCCTTCCATATATACCATGCTGTACACAGTAAAATACGTCCCAAACCAATGCTCCTTCCATATATACCACGCTGCACACAGTAAAATACGTCCCATACCAGTTCTTCTTCCATATATACCATGCTGCACGCAGTAAAAAAAGCCCCACGCCATTGCTCCTTCCATATATACCATGATGTATACAGTAACATACGCCCCATGCCAGTGCTCCTTCCATAGTGAGACGATCGGCCTATGCTGTACTGTTTTGTTCTATTTATAGTTCTATTGAGATCGTTTTTTCCAGTACAGAAGCATAACATGTAAATGTCTTATCGGTGGCCTAATTTTCGTTGTATGGCTATAAAACGCTCACCTGATTAAGTCAGAGTATTATAACAGCTGTTTTCTGGACGGATTGTATCAGTGTTTGGTACAGAACATTAGCATTTGCTGACAGGTGATGACATAATTCTTTTATGGAGTTATAGCTATTTTTATGCATCTTTGCTGACAAGTTCTGGCCGATGTTCGCCATGTTGTTTTATGACCACATATCTGGACAGATTCGTATCTTGCTATAACTATTTCTTGTCGCTGTTAGTGAAAACTAACGATCTGATTATTTCCAGAGGCATAATAGTTATTTATTCTCTTGGAATTATTGACTGTGTAATGTTTAATAAGCCGTAGAGTGAGCTCTTATGGGTGGCTGTACAGTGTTTTGGTAGTTGGGAAAGTTCCCGATAGGTGGAGTGCACGAGCGGGAGAGTATAAATACGATGACAAGACGACTTGAGAGCAGATAGTCATTGGCTTTCTCACAGATGACAGGTTGCTCTAAGCTTTCTCACCGAGAAGACCTGCCAATAAGGTACAATATGGGTTCTTACACTGATGGTATGGCACTGAGTGACAAATAAAGAAGCCTTACCCCACCACACAGATGTCCTATACATTTTAGAAATGAGCCACAAAAACCTATAACCCGTAACAAACCCGTAACCCGTAACAAACCTGTAACCCGTAACACCCGTAAGAAACCCGTAAAGAGTTACGGGGTGTTATAGACGTATCTGTCCTATGATGACTATTAGAGATGAATAATCCTAACCCGTAATACCCGTAAGAAGTTATGGGGTGGTACGGATGTGTACAACTGATGTTTTGAGTGCTGATAGATGAATCAACCCAGAACCTATAAAAACCCATAACAAGTCTATAAACCGTAATACCCACGTAAGAAGTTACGAGGTGGTGCATCTGATGTTTTGATTGTTCACAGATGACAAAACCCAGAACCCGTAAAACCCCGTAACAAGTCCATAACCCGTAATACCCGTAAGAAGTTACGGAATATTACTCTAATGTCTTACCTGTGGTATAAATATACGTAATGAGGAAGTATACCCATAACAAACCCGTAATATCCGTAAGCAGTTACGGGGTATTACAGTGATAAAACCCATATAACACCCGTATGCTGTTACAAGTTATTTACACTGAAGTGGTAGTAGTATACAAAGCGTCAATTGAACAAACTTGACCTCAGAAATTTGCATATGACCTTTGTGACGTCACGCATCAGCCAATCAGAAGCGAGTATTGTGGTCACGTGGGGTGTGTGGATGGTGGGTGGTGGGATTCAAGATGGCGGCATGTGGTTGGTGGGTGGTGGGATTCAAGATGGCGGCATGTGGATGGTGGGTGGTGGGATTCAAGATGGCGGCATGTGGATGGTGGGTGGTGGGATTCAAGATGGCGCCATGTGGATGGTGGGTTGGTGGGTGGTGGGATTCAAGATGGCGGCATGTGGATGGTGGGTGGTGGGATTCAAGATGGCGGCATGTGGTTGGTGGGTGGTGGGATTCAAGATGGCGGCATGTGGTTGGTGGGTGGTGGGATTCAAGATGGCGGCATGTGGTTGGTGGGTGGTGGGATTCAAGATGGCGGCATGTGGATGGTGGGTGGTGGGATTCAAGATGGCGGCATGTGGATGGTGGGTGGTGGGATTCAAGATGGCGGCATGTGGATGGTGGGTGGTGGGATTCAAGATGGCGGCATGTGGATGGTGGGTGGTGGGATTCAAGATGGCGGCTTGTAGAAAAACGTATAAAAGGAGTCGATTTTTAGAACATTGCACTACCTACCTGACTGACCTGACCAGCCTGTCTGCCTACTTGCCTGCCTGCCTGCTTGCCTATCCGCTTGTATGAGACGAAAAGCATGACACGTGGAGAAGATTTTCCCTGGGACCCAGCAGCACCTCCGGTTGAAGTCTTGCCTGAAGATGAGCGTGTCAGGGACATTTATCAACGACATTGGGCTACCATACGCCATTGTTTTCACCGTGACCGTCGTCTATTGGACTTGTATAACTTTCGGCTGCAGGACCTCACGTCTCTGTCTACCTATGCCGAGAACATTTTCAAAGATCAGGTGACAGCGTTCAAGTTGAATATGACATTCGGGTACATTTTACGGCACAAGGAGACGGACCAGCTGCGGTATTATTATCCCAGCAATAATACCTATGTGTTTGATCAGCCGTTCACGGTGACGGATGCGATTTCTCTGGAGCCACTCATCGACCAATTGACTACGTTGGATCCATTGGAATGGGCCCGGTTGCAACGCCCCAATACCCAATGGCTTGTGGAAATGGTGACCAACGTCACATTTTTCGTCACGAAAATGAGAGATCATCCTATCGGTGCTCCTGTACTACTACCCCCGTGGTTGCTTCATCGACACGGACTGTATGCATTAACGCGTGGGGTAAAGGGGCCCTACAAAGACCGGAAATGTCTGTTTCGGTGTTTGGCCGTGCATGTGGACGAGTGTAACCCCCAGGCTTGTGACAGAGTGGCCAATGACTATTGGGAACAGTATTTACACCAGCAAGACTTGGATAAGCGGCACTTCCGTGGAGTGCCGTTCAAGAATTTGGATGACGTGGAAACACTGTTCAACATCAATATCTTTGTATACCGATTACGATGCGAGGAGGAGGATACATTTGTGGCTGAATTGGTTCGTCGTTCAACAGAACGGTATGCTGCTACGATGAAAGTCAATGTGTTCGACGACAATGGCGTGAGTCATTTTTCGCTGATCTACAATATGAGCCAGTACGCTCAGTCTTTCAGTTGTGCCCAATGCCATCGGGTGTTTAAAAAGTCTTACGACTTACATCGTCACGAGAAAATCTGTGACAACAGTGTCAAGCGAGTATATCCGGGTGGAGTGTATCATAATACGCCTACTATTTTCCAGGAACTGGCCGATGAGGGTGTGATGATACCGGAGGCGGACCGTTATTTTCCCTACCGGGCGTGTTACGATTTTGAGGCCCTGTTGGAGCCCATGGACATGTTTTCAGCGAAAACGCAGTGGACGCAGCGCCATATTCCTCTGAGTGTCAGTATTTCCAGCAACGTACCTGGCTATGACGCTGCACCGGTGTGTTTCGTGTCCACGGGAGATTCCCATGAGTTGATCACCCGCATGATGGAGTATTTAGAGCAAGTCAGTGCGGCTAGTACAGAACTATTGGTGTCCAAGTTCCAGGACGTACTGGACCAGCTGGCCGATCGCATTCCTATACCGGGTGTAGCGTTTAGTGACGATGAAGAGTCCGAGTCCGAGTCGGAGCCCGAGCCCCTGCAGTCGCAGCCTCTGCAGTCGCAGGATGTGCCTTTACCGAAACCGTATGCGGAGAAATTGAAAGTGCGCTTCCTACAATACCTAGGCCAGTTACCGGTGCTCGGCTTCAACTCGGGGCGATACGATCTTAACATGGTGAAGGAATTTCTTTACCCCTACTTGGCCCAGTCGAATACCGTCAAGTCCGTGATCAAGAAGATCAATAATCATATGGCCCTCACTACCACATCACTGCATTTCCTGGATGTACGGAACTACTTAGCTCCTAATTGTAGCTATGATCAGTGGGTCAAGGCCTATAACTGTGCACAAACCAAAGGGAGGTTCCCTTACACGTATATATCATCGCTCGACCGTTTGCAGGAAACACAGTTGCCATCCCGGCACGCCTTCTTTGATGATTTGAAGCAAGTGGAATGTCCGGAAGACACGTACCGGGAACTACAGCAGGTATGGAACGATGAACATATGCAGACCTTGCGAGATTTCCTGATATGGTATAATAACCTAGATGTGGTTCCTTTCCTGGAAGCGGCCGAGAAAATGGTGCAACTCTTTCGTCGCCAAATGCACGTCGACATCTTCAAGGAGTGCTTGAGTTTACCGGGTCTGGCGCAGTGCCCTCCCATCTTTAAGAACACGCTGGTGGGTCGGGCTGATATTGGGGACACCATGAGGACCTATGCGGAGCAACACGAGTGTTTGCCTCAACCTCGACGGATGTTGATTGGTAGTATGTGGGCCGAGAAAATCTTGCTGGGCACGCCCTTACTGCAGTGGTACATGAACCATGGTTTGGAAATTACCCAAATATATCAAGTGATACAGTACGTACCCGACGCTTGTTTTGCGGAGAATGCCGACATCGTGACGTCGGCCCGTCGTCAAGGTGATGAATACCCGAGTGAGGCCATCATCGGTGAATGTTGGAAGTTGACTGGCAATGGTTATTATGGAAAAACGGTTACGAACCAGGATAAGCATGTCAACGTGAACATTTGTACTACTGCCCAAGCCCGCAAAAAAGTCAATTCTCCTCTGTTTCGGTCCGTGGAGGTCATCGATGACGACACCTATGAAGTCACTTCAGCCAAGAAGACTATCCGGTACAACCTACCCCTGCAGATTGGATGTATGGTATATCAGGTGGCCAAGCTGAGGATGCTGCAGTTTCTCTATGATTTTATGGGTGTGTATTTTAATCCATCAGACTGGCAACTCATGGAGATGGATACCGACTCGGCCTACATGGCCGTCTCTAATGCGATTGGGAGTCCCTGGTGAAACCGGAGTTACGTACCCAGTATGAAGCGGAACGGGACCAGTGGCTACCTCGACGTGACCATTACCAGTACGATAAGCGTACGCCGGGCCTGTTCAAGCTGGAGTGGAGTGGGGATGCTATGATTGGTCTCTCCTCCAAGACGTATTACTGTTACGGAGGAGACGGAGGAGGAGGAGGAGAGGAAAATAAGTTTAGCTGCAAAGGGGTGAGCCGGCGCGATCCCAACATCGACAAAGCCTTGTACTTGAACGTGCTGCAAAGCCAGGCCAGTGCGAGTGGTACTAACCGAGGATTTCGCGTGGTGGACCACCAGATGCGGACGTACATCCAGCAACGAGACGCCTTTACTTTCTTTTACCCGAAACGAAAAGTGTTGGCCGACGGTGTGAGCACCACTTACTTGGACTTGTGAACAATGTCGAACTATAACTGTTGATACACAAATGTAAAAGTCAGGATGGCCGAGTGGTCTAAGGCGCCGGTATTAAGTGCTGGTCGGCGAATGCTGTCGTAGGTTCGAATCCTACCCCTGACAGAATTTTTTGCACCACTTGTATATACATACCACTACTATTCTATGTGTACATACCACTACTATTTGTACCCTGTATTCTATTTGTATATATAGTGTAACCCTTCTTGTTGACTTAAATAAAAAAAAAATAAAAAAAAGTCAAATCATTTTTGTGTTTTTTCATCTTTTATTCAACATCAATGAACGTCAGAACAACAACGTCATAACAATAACGTGATAATAAACAAGTGGCCTGCGCACGCAGTGCATTTTTAAGTTAACCAGAGAAATGGAGCATGCACATTAAAACGAGAGGCCGTCCAGTCATAGACGAGGACATCACGGTCTCCAGCTTGACAATAATCATCAAACATGTGTACGATAGTGGGCATAGAATGTCCTCTACTCCGGTGAGTGGGATAAAACACACAGTACTGTCCGCACACACTACTCAAGGGTCCTTGTAATCTTTGAGTATTCCAACGCATGTAGGGGTGCAAGTCCGTAGGAATCAAAGTATTCGCCTTGGCCTAGGGTGTCCACGTACACAGCTACCCAATGTTCACCGGGTCGACTCCTCGGGTCTGTATTCAGGATGTAGGCTGCTGGAGTGGAAGAGTGGGTGGGAAACACATTGCGTGGAAACACACCTCGAAAGGGGATCTTCGGATCTCGCTGGAGTATGCCCATCAGCTGCTCTGTATCCATGATGATGATGACTCTTAGCTGGCGTAGTCACACAGCACGTTTCTTTGCTGATCCACGCTGATGACGTTATCAAACTCGGCGTAGCAAATCACGTTAATGGTGTGGGCTAGAGGGGTGGCGAAACGCAGTTCCAACCGTAGGTTTCCTTTCTTCAGCAAAGCCAGTTGATGATCGTGTTCCAAGGTGGGGGTGAGGTCAAAGGCGAACAGTGTGTACCCACGGCTAAAGTCGTCTCGAGTGATGGTATTGCCTTCGTCCTGGTTGTTTTGTCCTGTGGCTGTAAACAGGTTCAGGTAGGTCCGCACATAGTTTTTGTTAGCAAAGTCCGGTTGTAATGGACGGGCTGGAATTTGATGGCCGGCCACGTGGAGTGCCACAAAGTTGATGTTGAAATGTTGAAAGTTGAACGGATTCTCAGCCCAATTTCCATTGAAAGCGGTGTTGGTCACACACGCCAGGGTAAGACGTTTAGGAAGATCCCCTAGAAATAAATTTTCACGGTTGGCCATCATCGTACCTGATGGCACAGAGAACACCTTGGTCTGTACGCGTCGGATGGGGTACAGGGCTGGTTTTTTTCGATAAGGCTTCCATGTGACTCAGCAACACGCCCTGTTGCAAATCTACCGTACGGACAAACAGGGCTGCATCTTCAATGACGATGTTGTAATTGATACCCCCGACTCCACCGCCCATTAAGGCGAACGCGGGTAAGGAACGGATCAACTTGATCTTGATGGATACACCGTTCATCATGTAGCGGTCTTGCAGGAACAGATCGGCGTGCAGTCGTCCCATCATCTCGATGGACTTGCTTTGGGCTGCCATTCTTTTGCGTACGACGAATCCATTATTGGCACCGAGTATGCTGTCCATGACTCCGCGTGTATCCTTGAAGTACAGCTGAGCTTGTAAGTGTGATTTTTTGGCATCACTGCCGTACGACAACAGCGTCTCCATGTAGGCTCGGTACGGGTACGTATTGGTGGACGTACTGATGAGTTTATCGTTCAGACCTATATCCACCTGTTGGAACAAGGAGTGAAGCCAAAGATTCACCGGGCCTACTACCGCATCGTCCGCTATGGGCGTCCCGTCGTTGTCCATTATTTTGGCTTTCACGTACAAGTACGTGTGGGCTAAATCCAGGTAGGCCGTATCTTTGTTTTCAATGGTAAATTCCACGGGGCCCACCCCCGTCAGGCTAGCCAGGGGTCGATGTTCTACCCAACGTCCTTCGGCTACACTGGTTTGGGTGGGTGGAATAGCCACAAATCCAATTCACTGTTGGTAGACGGACACGACTCGGAGTGAATGAATGCCATTATGCGAAGATGTCTCTCCTACTACTACTACTCCTCTTCTTCTTCTTCTTATTCGTCCTGGTCTTAGTCCTCCTCTGGGGTGTGCGTCGTCGGTGTGTTGGACGTCGAATGACTCTTCGCTGTGTCGGAGTTTGTCTTTTAAGGGCTTTGGCGATCAAGACGCCGCCGGCTTCTTTAGCCCGTCGTTTGAAGGCTTGTCGGGGTGCTGTGCCTCCCATCACATCACCGGCCACGCGCAATCCACTGCGTACCGCTTGTTTCCCCACCGCTTTGACACCCCGTGTCACCAAGGGTAAAAACGTTTTCACAATGCTGCCCAGTATGTTCCCCAATCCGTGACCTCGTTGCATGCGTGCACCGCTAAACATGGGCAAGCCTCCGCCCGTTTGTTTCTTGTAGTAGTCGGCATAGCTGGGCGTGTGGCACTGGTAAGGCACATACATTATACGAAGTGAGGAGAGCGGACTTGTCGGAAATGAAGTGTCAGCACCACTTTTCCTCGTTCGAATGCGATCGGGCGTCCCGTGTCATCTCTTATATCCACCGTGATCGTGTTGATATCGGTATGTCGTACGGGCAGGTACATTATATGGTTGAAACTCTGGTTGACTTGATCGCCATACGTCTTGCTAATGGGTACCACCCGTAACAGAGGTGTGTTCACATCACCTACAATATGGCTGTCCACGGCGTCCGAGTAGACGTACAGTCCGTACATACCTATTTTCATATCCATCAAATGCGTACCGTTGTCAATGGTAGGACCCGTATAGATGCTCTGAGGCAGCCGTAACATTTGCTGTAGTGTAGGACTGAGTTTCACAGCCACGTTAGGGCTCATCATGATATAGCTTTTGTCGTTGTGTACGTTGACATCGAAGAACACGTTTGCTTTGAAGCGAAAGGCTATCAGGCGTGTTGTAATATCCGCGACCTCCTTTAGAGCCTTGTACTCCAACAAGCTCATCAGACCCTGTATGAACTTCTGGGGCGTATCGTATTGGCCTTTGGGGAGAGTCAGTTTGTAGATTTTATCTTCGTACGTCACTTCGTACCATATTTCTCGGTCTTGTACGTTGTACCATGAGTAAGGGTACTGAATATCGACCAGTCCACATTCCCATCGTCCCGGTAAATGTAACGGTTGGGGTAATTGAGTGACATACTTGGTCAAGGTGTTGTCAGGAAACACGTCGAGTGAACTATTACTGGGCAACGTCAGGTAAAACATGGCGACGACGACTGAGTTGTTCTGGCTTCTGCACCGGGTTTTTATAGATTAGTAGGGGTATCCCTTAGTAGGGTTCCCAGGCCTTGGGCGCCTGACCTCGGCGTCGTGATCGTCGCGGTGACTTAGCTCTGGCAGTTTGCAGGGGGTGGCGTGGTAAAAGGGGTGACGAAGTAGGTGCCCGCCGTGAGGGTGTTTTGGGCGGCGTCTCCGGTTGCCATTCACGTTCCCAGGTATGGGGAGGAAGTCGAGAGGGTGCTTGCATCCACTTCCAGCGTTCACGATTTCCTACCAATTCTTGAGGGGTGTGTGTGTCTTTTAACCCCTGAGCAAAGGCTTCCCAGCCCGGGGGTGGATTAGAGTGTTTGCGAGAACGTACCATATCGTTGATCAAATCGGTCATATGAGACCCCGGTACCACCTCGTTTCGAATCCGTAGTTTTCCTTGAGCGTTCCAACCCATATCGGCATTCTGTTTCACCCGGTCCAACAATAAACGCGCCTTGGTCTTTAAGGCTTTAGGCACACTGGCCAACACTTCCTGTTCCAGCTCAGGTGAGGCAGACGGTGTCGGTGGTGGTGGTGGTGATGGGAGTGTTGTGGGCGTTGTGGTGGTGGGTAGTGGTGGTGATGTACTACTACTAGTACTACTTCCTCTATATTGATCCATAAACGTCTGGTACTGGTTCAGCTTTTGATGGTAGAGTTGAATTTTCTCGTGATCGGGGAGTCGACGTTGAAGTATACTATTCATCTCTTCATCCAGAGACTGGAGTTGTTGCACAGTGGCAGGTACGGGATAGGGGGATTGCAAACTCTGTAACAGTCGAGGTTCGACCAGCATCATTTTTTTCGTATGTTCCATGATGATGTTAGCGTCCCAAGATGGAGCCTACTAACGGTCCCAGTACAGTAGCGGCTAAGGGGGCCAGGAGTGCGCCCAGAAATCCACCTCGCTGTAACACCTGTTTCTTTTTCTTGACACTGCCCGTCTTCTTCACCAACGTTCGGAGACCCGCCTTGTGCCGTTGCAATTTCCCTTTCTGAAGAGGACTGAGTGGAACATTGCCTTTTAACACATTATGGGCCACTTCACACAAACACCGTACCAAGTCGGAATCCGCCCCGCGCACCAGGGCCCGGCCCACCTCCGGTGGCGCGCTGCGTAATACGCGCAGAGCCGGCGCGTGCTTGCGTATCCGTGCAGACATGATGATGAATGACGGCTAGAGTGCGTTGTCTTCTTCTTTTATCTTTTATCTTTTATTTGGGTGTGTACACCGTCTGCACCTCGCCGGGAAAAATGAGGGTACGCAATCGAAGGGTGGAGGGTGTGTCTTGTTTCAAGTCGATGAGTAGATACCCGTGAGCGGGTTGGGTAGCATCTTCAAAGGCTTCTCGTACAAAGGCCGTGTTTTTAGGGTACATCTGTTGGGCCAGGTGCGTAATTTGTGAAGCGTCTCTGGGGTTTTTGAATAACACCACATACTGAGCATTCAAACTAATGTTCCTGTGCTCTTTGTTCTTACTGAAGAGATTCTGCACGATGTAGATGATGCTCAACCGACGATGATGGCTTCCTTTGGTAAAGAGACGGGTGATTCGACTGTCCGTTTCCGTCATGAGATCGTCCACCACCACCAAGGTGTCTTGGGGTGTATCCTCAGGGGGTAAGCCTTCCACTAAGGTGAGTCCCGGGACACGTGCCAGTTCCTCGTACGCGGGTTGCCAAGCTCCATAACACCACAGGATGCGAGCTAGAGGCGGTGAAATGAGGGCTGACCCGTGTTGGATCAGACGTTGAACGAAGTGTGTTTTTCCCGACCCTGTCGGTCCAGCGATGAGACACGTGAAAGGATGCTGCCACCGAGGATCCATAGTTTTTTTTATTTTATTTTTTATTTGGTGATTTGCGCTCGGCGTTTAGAAGCCCACCCCCGTTGTCGTGGATCCCACCGGGGATCGTAGTCGAATGGGTACCGTTGTCGTGGTAAACGTGATTCACGGGGATCCACTGCAAATATGTTTAGCGTCGTGGTGTTGGTGGGTGTACTAGGTGTTGGTGGTGGTGATGGGGTGGAAGGATCGTCGCTTCTCAGGGATGACGGAGGATGACGTGGAGTCGTAGTACGGGACGTGGTCGTCGTCGTGGGTGACTGGATGTAGCGGGCAAAGGGTAACGTGGTGATGGATGGAGTAGACGGTGTGTGAGTAGACGGCGGTGTGGTAGACGTGGGTATCTGGGTTGATACGTGGCGGTACCTTTTTGACGTCTTGGATGGAGACGTGGGTGTCTGGGTTGATACGTGGCGGTACCTTGACGTCTTGGATGGCGTAGGCAGCGTCGTCGTAGTGGTAGAAGTGGTGGTGGTGGTCGAAGTGGTGGATGACTGAGATGTGGAACGCAGGGTGCTCAAACAGGATATCACGTACGACAAATCGTAGAACACGCCTGTAAATAACGTACCCAGAAGCACTACTAGACACACTACAGTACCCACTTGTGCTTTTCGAGTTCGTAACAGTAAGGGTAGATGTGTACTATCCATGGTACAATCCTACACTGAAGGCTGGTGGTGATAGGGTTAGAATTTATAGGCGTTTCATGTCACGGCCTGACACCCAGGAATTAAACGAACGAGGCCACCCTTGCCATTTGACGAAATGATAGGGAATGCCACGTCGACGTTCCGTTTTCAAAATCTTTTCCACCGTGTAGTAGTCTTTCGGTGTTTTCACTATGGGTTGTAATTCTGCCACGTAAAACGTGCCTTGCAGTGTTTCTCCTTGTAGATCTTCCAGTTGATAGACGTGTGGCTGTCGAGGTTTATGGCGAACGATGACAAAGTGCTCGTCACTCCAGTTGGGCAAGTAACTTTTCTCAAATTGACCTTTCACTTTACTGATCCGTACCACATCTCCACGTTTGTAACGGGGTGCCGTGAGTGGTTGTGATGGACTGGATGAGTACAGCGTAGCACGCACTTGATGTTCGTTGCGTTCTGTCACATCACGGGGAGCTCGCTGGATACTGCGATGATAGGCGCGATTGTACCCTTGCACCAGTTGAGGTAGTACATCGATGTACCGTCGGGTGTTTTGGGCGGTAAAATACTTGTACATTCGTCCTTTGAAGGTACGATTGAATCGTTCCACCACAGAAGCTTTCGTCTCATTGTACGTATGAAAGAAAAATACCTTCTGTTTCTTAAGAAAGGCTTGAAAGGATCGGTTGAGAAATTCTGTGCCTTCATCCGTTTGTAAATAAAGAGGTTTGCGCCCCGTCTTGAAAATCTGCTGGAAGGCTGCTATTAGATTCTCTCCTGTTTTGGTGCGAATGGGTAGTACCCAGGCATACTTGGATAAAATATCGATACAGGTCAATATGTACCGATGTCCATCATTGTGAGGTGCAAATCGACTCATGTCCACTAAATCCGCCTGCCATTGCGCGTCTATGCCTCCTACGATGACTCGGTTACGGCGAAAATGTCGTCGGGCTGCTCGATGTAAACTATAAGTGTCTTGGGTTTTTAACCAGTCTCGAACTTCAGTTCGACTGATGCCTTGAGAATGGGCAGCTCGAGCGAGCGCTCCCACAGCGCTATACGCGGCTGGACTGGTAGGGCTGTAATACAAATCGGTTAACACCTCGTTCACTGTAGATGCTGACTCCTTTTTCCCCTTTCGGGACCGCTTCATTACGGGCTTCTTACCCCTCATTGAGGCGCCTCTGGGTCTCCGTCATGTGTGTTCGCTTCATCAGGTGACACTGTCACTCTAGCCTCTGTGCATTCTATAGATATAGTACTTTCGTCTTCCCCGGCTGTATCATCGGATTCATCATGTTGTTTTTCATGAGGTTCAGCCAGCGCGTCTTCCATAGCACGAGCCCACGCCAATTCGTCTGGTGATCGTTCGTCCGGTGTAAACAGCTGGTCCACAATAGGCACTACTTTCTCCAAGGCTGACCACAGAGAGGGAGTTAGGATGAAACTTCGCGTAAGATCTTGGTAGCGGCCCAGGCGTGGGAAGAGGGCGGTACGGTATACGTAGATGGCATTGTCGATGTGGATGAGGTGTCCGTCCAACTCACCGTTCAACACCCGTTTAAATTTAGTCCAGCCATCACGCTGTAGCGTCACCGTATTCGATAGAGTCTCAGCGCGCGCCCAGCAAATTGCTCCACAGTCTTCCACCAGGGTGACTTTATCTTCATAGACGTATAACCCCACCTGGTAGGGCGTAAGAGGCAGGATGGCTCGTAGGTCGGATGACATGCTTGCTCTAAATGTCGAACGGAGAATGACACACACTCTGTCTCATCCCTCGTATTTATAGTGTCAGGTACTATTCTGTGAGAGGCGGCTCCTGTGGAGAGAGTACTTTATCCACCATGGGGACTACTTGTTGCAAAGCCGTCCATAGATCGGGGTCCAGAGTAAAACCCCCTCGCTTGAGACAGAGAAGTCGAGCAAAATAGGGACCGCGGAAAATGTAGACATCGTCACACAGGTGAATGCTATCTCCGTCGAGGTTACCGCATAACACACGTTTCAAGGTAATCCAGCCTTCCGGGGATAAAGAGACACGCGCGGGTTCAGACGTACACCAACATCGGCTATCGTCATCGATGAGCTCCACGCGTTGGGGATATAATAATAGGGTACAATCCGGTGTAAGAGTGCGGGTAGCTACAGAGTTGGCCTCAGGATAGAGTACATCGTGGACATCGGTGATAATACCTTTCAGCGCCTGCCATAATGCCGGCCGGAGTAGGATAGCGGCACCCCCACACTGTTCTAGCCGGGGGAAAAAAGAATCATCTCTACCACTTCGCAGGTACACACCGACTCCCACATGCATAAAATCGACTTCGGGCTCTTTTCCCTGTAACAACCGTGTTAATAGAGTCCACCCTGCTAGGCTTAAAGATAACTTCACTTCTCTAGGATGTTCTTCAATGAGCTGCAGTTCATGATCATAGACGATGAGAATCACGTCAGACGTGAGTTGAAAGAAAGCGAGCTCCTTTCCGTGCGCTGCCATAATGGTGAATGACAAAACACCGTCCAGGCAAAATGTATATATACCGATTCTTGCTAATTTCATCGTAATAAAAAAATTGTAAAAAAAATAGTAGAAAATTAAAAATGATTTTTTTGATTTTTTTTATTATTTATTTATTTATTTATTTATTTATTTATTTATTTATTTATTTATTTCCTCGAGAGCTTTAAAATAAGACCTCACTCTATCCAATCGGGCCACTAGTGCTCCACCTAGACTCCAACATGTCCACCCCGTATGGATTTATACATACTAATATCCCAGTATATGAGTGTATATGGGTCTATATGGATCTATATACAAGCCTACCCGGTACTTTCATAGTTTTTTCCATCGTATTCTACATGATCAACCTCATAGCTCATAGTAAAAGCCATAAAAAAACCCGACCACCCCTATACCCCATGCAGGCCAAATATAGCGGGACATCATCTTCGCCTGGGAATTGGTCTAGTCCGAGTTGTCTCCCTTGCATCAAAGCGTATAGATGGGGCTGTGGTTTGAACGGAGTTATTATCCGGGCAAGCCGGGGAAATTGACCTTGAGCAGCCATTTTTGTTAGCGTTTGTTACATATAACAGACCTGTACAGAATATTTCCACTTTAAATCGTTCATACCCAACAAAATTATATCAAACTAATTCATGCATTCATATCTAAGTCATTCATATACCGCGGGAGACCACATGAAGGTGCCCCGATGCCGCTCAGCATACGTTCGATGAACGTTCGTAATTTTTCTTTTGCTGGTGCAAACTGGACGATGTAAATGCTCGACACTGGGGTGGCACTCGATCATAGACTGGTTATAATAACATGCTACAACACTTAAATTCAGATCTCATCAACCAGAACGTCTTATGTGCTGGCAGTTCATGACAATATCGTAAGATATGTATGCTTGCTAACCTTAGCTGGATTCGTCATGAAATCATTTGGAAATAAGTAATTCGAGCACTTTTTGTGACATAGCAAAACGAAGATGACAGCCGTTTCCCTTTTCGCTGCGATGGTTTACACGAAAAACCGGCTCAGTTATAAAAATCCATATCTCCGTAAATATGAAATGTCCCAACTTTTTACGTCTAGACAATATTCTTTTATATGTGTACTTCCTATTTCCCGCAGGAATTTATGGAATATCAATTCTTTCCGCAATAAACTTACAATTTACTGGCAATGGTAACGAAATTCTTCGTCTCAATTTGAGCTTCCTGTACGGCGGCGGAACGTCAAGATCAAAGAGCGCGTGCTGCGAAGTAACAGATCACGTGAGGGTCTAAATATAGATCGTTTGTTTACAAATATCAGCTGATGGTGTCTGATATATAACAAAGAATACCTTATAACAACAGTACTTTCCGTAATATCTGAATAGTTGATACTCGACCAAGAATTAATTATGACAGAAAAATTATCTCAGATAAATTTTCGCCCTTTATTTCCAATTGAACTCAGACAACTCATGATGTAGTATTTAAAAAATTTAGCAGCCTAGCGCTACACTAAGCCGTTATTTTTAATGAATTTATCGATTTTTACACGCCTAACGTTAGTGTACGGTAGTATGGAAAACCCGGTACATTGAAAATAAATTGGTTTTCCTGGCTAAAAATACGTCAAGACTATGGCTTACAGCCTTATAATATTTCCCTGAAAATTGTAACGGGTTTATCGAAAGAAAACTAGGAAATTTTTATCCTTGGACAATGGTAACACAGCACTATACAGTGGGCAAGCATATCTTGCACTCACTGACACCGGCCGCCATCTTGCAACCCGCCACCCACCATCCACATGCCGCCATCTTGAATCCCACCACCCACCACCATCCACATGCCGCCATCTTGAATCCCACCACCCACCAACCACAACCGTCTAGACTATAAATAACGCGTAGTATGTTGACATTTATTCACAAAATACAATCATGGGTACAAGAAGACGACCACTGTTCACCCACCACGCCCCTAGAGATCCTAGGGATGCTAGAGAGATGGTTACCAGTGAAGATGATGGTGGAATCACCCTAATTACAAGCTTGCAGCCGATTATTGCGGACGAAACCAACATACAGCGAAGTGAACAAGAAGTGGAACAGCTACGGAGGGATGTAATGGAAGAACAGGCGAGGTTGATAAGACGAAGTCAACAACAAGACCAAGAAATCAGCAGGATGGCCGCCATAGAAGAGGAAGAAGATACCGATATAACTGATGGGGAAGAAGAAATTGCATGGTTAAATAGTAATACACCTGCAACAAATACAACGGGTATAACCACGTCGGCTTCCGAAACTCTGATTATAACGACTTCAGCTTCGCAAACAACACCACAACCATGCTCTTGGGCCGAGGTAACCCGCCTCAACGAACAAATTAACGGCATGAGACAAGACATGAATCTAATGGACGCTGAGATTTCAATTGAAAAAAGGGTGAAAGGGGAGAATGGAGGGGGGGACAAGGGGGAGGGAGGGTTGGTGGAATAGCCAAAAAAAAATTTTTTTTTAAAATTTAAAAAAAAAGAAAAAAAAGAATGATAGAGCCAAAAAAAATCTTTTTAATTTTCTATTCTTTTTACCATTTTTTTGAAATTATTGAAAAAAGGGGTAAAGGGGGAAGTGGAAGGGGGGAGGGAGGCTGAATTTTTTTTTTTTTTTTTTTTTTTTTTAAATTTAAAAAAAAGAAAAAAAGAATGAACACTAACAAGCATTTTTTAATTTTCTACTATTTTTATTAACACAAATAGAATGAACGTGTTCACAAGGGTATTGAATTTTTATATACAATTATATCTGAGTATTGAATTTTTTAATACAATTAACAGTAAAAAAACTCTGAATTTTTAATACAATTATAATTTCAACACTTGTTCAATAGTTCGCCAACAAGACTTGTTTGAACTCATCATCGTCTTTTCGTCCCTGGTGCACGTAGACGTAGGTAATAATCTCTTCACGTGGAATTTTGGGAGGGCAGGCAGCTTCCACTGCCAGGGCAATTTGCGTCTCGGTCACGGTCTGTAGTGCCTCAGTGATGATGGCGTATGAGGGTACACTAGTGTCCACACACGTATGCTTGTCTATCGGACTGTTATTTTCACAGCCTGCGCATTCTTGGATACGCAAGTGTGAAATGCGAGGTCTGATCAGATCCAGGACTGTGTCGATGTACTTCTTATAAATATAGTCAGACACCTGGTAAGCCAGAGCTTGACGAATTGTACTTGCGAGACTCTGCAACTTCCGCCACGCCGTTAATTTCAAAGTGACACCTTGAGGACAAGGTACACGCTCTTGCGTATCTAACCGCATTTTCCATTTACGGATATGCACGAGGAGCTCATCGTTGAAATAGGCACAGCTCACAAAGATGTCGTCACCCACATGAAATTTCGCTTCGTCACTCCCCTGGTCGCGAATAACAGCATCGATGGCGTAATCAAGGGTCTCCAGTTTTTGCCAGGTGTCTAAGGTCATGGCAATATGCCTACCAGGTCTGTCGTTAAAGCCCGATGCATTAAAATGCACTTCTTCGTCTTTGACACTCACAGTTAAATAGGCTGAGAGCTCCCAAATGTCCGTGTGGGCTGCCTGGTAGGCTTGCTGGATAATGTTATTGATATCCTGCACAGATATAGGAAGTTGTACCTCTTGTTTCACAGGCTCAGGCACTTGCTGGGGTACTACTGGCTGCTCAACCACTGACTCAGGTATTTCTAACGGTGTTAGTCGGGGGCGTTTGGGTCGTCCAGCGCGTTTGGCAGGTGTACTCTCTGGGGTAGTGTGCGTACGTTTGCTAGCTGTACGCTCTTCGGTGGTATCCATGACTAAGATATCATCATCTACAAGGGGAATTTCAAGTAGATCTGCTAGTTCTTCATTTTCCGTCTTCTTCAGCGCCTCCACGAAGGCTAGAAATGCATAGGGGCCACGGCGCAGTAGACCGTCGATGAGTTTTCTGTTTTGTCGTGAAGGGTTGTTCTCCGCCATGATATCTTCGACACCCTGTTTCAGGAGTATGTTATCGTCCATAAGCAGATCACATAATTCGGCCGCATGCTGCATCTCATCAACGAGGCGAACACGGTTCTTTTGAAGCGTGACTAGGTCGGCTGAATTCATCATGACTATGGGCTCAGGCTGCTGAGTAACTGCTACGGTGTAAAAGTCTGGTGAATTTGCACTGGTAAAATGAAATATAGTGAAAGGTTCTCCACAGCTCATACAAGTAGGCAAGCAGGCTGGATGACTGACTAAAGGTGAAGCAAGCAGGCAGGCAGGCTGGTCAGGTCAGGTAAGTCAGAGTGCTACGCAAGGTAGTGCAATGAATACACCCTTTCCCTAAAAATCGACTCCTTTTATACGTTTTTCTACAAGCCGCCATCTTGAATCCCACCACCCACCAACCACATGCCGCCATCTTGAATCCCACCACCCACCAACCACATGCCGCCATCTTGAATCCCACCACCCACCAACTACATGCCGCCATCTTGAAACCCACCACCC